>VXBA01003295.1:189800-293464 GCA_013399895.1 Serilophus lunatus
CCATTTTCAAGAAACTTATTATTATTAGTAGTATTGTTATTATTATCATTAATGTTATTATATTTATTTCTGTTATTAAACTGTTCTTACCTTTACCCATGAGTTTTCCTTTTTTTCCCTAATTCTCCTCTCCACTGGTGGCAGGGACGGGAGTGAGTGTCTGCATGGTGTTTAGTTCCCAGCTGCATTTAAACCACAACATGCCATTTCTTTCTCCCCTTACTTTGTCACAATAATGATGTTTAATAGTCTTTAATATACAGAATTAGTAGGATGCTAGTCAGTCCCAATTCGGTCTCGAGGCTTTTATGAAAAACGAGTTAAGAAAAAGTCCATCATAGGCTGTGACTTCAATTAACATTTTGAGTTCTCATACAGCATGTTGGAATATCGTAGTGCATAGTCACAGTAATAGTTGTGAGAATGACAGACATCACAGAAAATACTAATTTAGTTCTTCTTGCATTCTATGAAGATTATAGGAATGGCATTTTGGTTTACAAATGTCAAACCTTTCGGACTTGCAGTCTGCTTTCCCATGAAAAGCTAAAGAAGACCAAGAAACTGCTTTTAAATGAGGTAAAAGAGTACATCAGAAGCCTTTAAAGCTTTTCAGAAACACAGAAAATAGCTGCAATTTGATACATAAAACTAATGGTGCACTATTGACTCCCAGCTGCAGAGCAGACAGATGGCAGCATACGGCCATATATATTTGTGAAATGAAGTAGAATTTTAACAGTGACCTTCTGAACCAGGATCCCAGGGGTGAACAGAAATTCTACACAAGTTTGGCACCGTGTCTCACCATGGCTTCATGGCCTACCTACAAGCTAAAAAAAAGATTTAAAAAAAAGTTGTTCACTGTCTTTACTGATACCTTTGGACAATAAAAATATAAGTAAAGAGATTGCAAGAGTGAATGCTAACCCGACATAAACCAAAAATGCTGTTTATAATACTCCAGATAACTAAAAACACAGATGAATTTGTTGTTACAATTTTTAAAATAGAATATTTTCTGCATATGGTCTTACAAAGAACAGTTGTAAATATAGACTAACATATGGTTTTAGTTTGAATTCATGCATATAAGGAGTTATTTTAAAGGGATACATTAAAGGTTTATTTTAAGACTTTTGAGTGTTGATACTTACACACATGCAGTTCTCCAGCAACTTCAGTGTATCACACATCTAAAATAGAAGGAGGACTATGCAAACATGAAGGACATCTTAAGCATGTTTAGGAACATCACACAAGACTGTTGATGTCCAGTAGATTTTTGGCAAGAACTTGCCACAGAAGCCACTGATAACTGCTATGTGAGCAGAAACAATACTTCATGAACAAAAAAATTCACCTTTCAAATTCACCTTTACTCGAACAGTATTGCTCAACAGTGACCTAAATTCTGACATTTCAAATTTTTACTGTTCGTCTGTTTTACCCTGTGAAACTCATGTGTATTCAATGCTTCACTGGGCATGTATGCAGAAGTTGGTCTGTGTAAGAGAGAAGAGACTCAGCATTGACTCCTGTTTAGTCTGGGAATAGCTGGAAAACATTAATTATTTCTCCAAGAGAGTCCTTGTCTTCAGTAAGACAAGTAACATGGGGAATTTGCTCAGCTTTGTACCTCTCAAAAGACCACAAAGTAGACCAAAACAACAAATGTTTGAAAGCATCACTTCCTTTCTCCTGCAGCTGTTAACAAGATTAGTGGGGCCTCCAGCAACATAATGAAGGGTACTAAAATTCCACATTAGAGTGTATTGATGGAAGAACATTGTACTGCTTAAAGGCTCTGTAGCCCAGAGAACACAAGGTAAGAAAACTAGGAGACATATTATTATTAAATGCATACCATTATTTTTTAAAAAAAAATTAATAATTAAAAAAAACTTAAAGAAAATGCTTTAAACCTTCAAACTTTAAAAATATTTTGGAAAAACGACACAGGGTCCTCCAAAAACATCCTTCTCAAAGAGTAGTCCTTGTCCTATTGGGGAAGAGGTGGGGTAGAGGACAAAGGAATTCTCAAATCTGCATTTCCTAAGTGTTGGATACACAGCTTCATGCTGGCACACCAATAAGAAAAGGTCCCTGGTGTCACCAGAACAGTGTTAGAAGAACAGTGCTGCAAGACATTAAGAACAAAGTTTCCACAAAGAAGGGAGTCCACAAGTGAAATGTAAAGAATAGGCTATGGAAATATGATGTCTGAACCATTTTTTAAGGATTATTTCTTAAGGATATCAAGAAAATTGTTCACTACAGTTTTTGCTTCCCTGCCCTCCTCACAGTGATTTTTTAAATTCAATGACTAATCTTGGACAGGTTTGATAAAAGTAAATCCATCAGCAATTAAGAGTCTTAAAGTTCCAGGCAACTAATAGATATACAGAGGGTCTAGACGTTATTATTGCCCTCAGCAAGGGAAATACTGGAACCTGGGTACAGAAGTCACTAGTCACCTTAAACACCCAGATGGGACATAACTGTTACAAATATTTAATTATTTTTTTATCGCATTCAAAAGCAAAAATAATATTGAAAGCCTCAGTAGGTTAAACTCTATTATTTCCAGTATTCAAAAAAAAACCCCATTCGAAATGTCCTCGTGGCATAATACAGCTTTTTAAAATATTAAACATGGTTTACATGACAAAAGGTATCTCAGAAATCACATAAAATAAACATATGATAAATTTTGCAGATAATTCAAATTTGCACATGTGGAGTACAAAGTGAAACATCCTGAGGTTCCTCTTCTGAGAGGGATCTTCAGAAAAAGGACTATTTTCAGTTACATCTTCCGTCGGTTCTAGTTTCATCCCAGTGACCTGGATATCTCTTTAGGCATTTAAGTCATCACTGGAAACATATTCTGGTTTATTGACCATGAAAGTAAAGAGAAGAAAGACTATATGACTTGTTGCTACAGGTGTTGTTTAACAATTGAGAGGAAGAAAATAGGATTTCAAATCCACAAACAACAGTGGCTTATAGCTATTGTGCTGTTCAGGAAATTCTCTTTGGGAATAGATTTATTCCATGTTTTTTGAATATCAGGATTAAATTACTTTTATTATTTTGGGAGTCTTCGCCTTTAAACATTGTGCAACTGTTTTGTGCTTTCATAAGGTTTAGAAGGAGTCCTGAGCTAATTAATTGTCATGGTGTTATTCAAACTATCCAGTTGAATTTAATGCTAACCAAAGGCTTTGCCAATCTGTTTGCCAAAATGCAGACAAAACATGGGTAGCAGTGTAAACAGCTGGATTCCTGTATCTTATTAGTTGATGGGTTGATTAGATCTATTAGCTCATTTTTTTTACCTTATCATTTACATTATAGCAATCAAAAGACATTTCATCAAGTACTTTGCTTCTGAGTTCTGCTTTTCAAGTTGCCCTTCCTGGGTCAATATTTTCAAAAGTAACTGCTGTTGCCTTCTGCTTCCCTCAGACATGTAGCACAACTAGTTTGCTTTTTAAAGCATTTTCAGCTGAGCGTTGGGCTCTGAAATCTTGGAAGAAATCAAACTTTGTAGTAACCGTTGGTTTCCATATTGGACATGAGTGGCCAGTTCTAATCAAATGCACTTCTGAAATCACTATGACTCCTCTTTCCTCATCTTTTAGACAGACATAAACTCTGAACTGCCAGACAGGTAATACATATGTACAGTGAAATGGGTTTAGATGGCACTAAGAATGTACATGAGTTTCCTCCAGCACTACCTTAAATACATAGCTGTTTACTTCATACAGCATATGCTCAAAACCTGTTACACAGATTGTATCTTTGTGTTACACAGTCATTAGGACAATTTCTACATTAGAAGTAATTGTATCTTTGTGAATCTATCTTTTACTAATGGAGTGACTTTGGGGAGATAATGCAGGTGAGGTAGAGAGGTAGCGAAGCTGCTTGTATCTCCAGATTTGCAGAGGAGATGGCAGGGACATATACAGAGATTAAATAATGTGGCAGAACAGAAAGAAATCCAGAAATGTTAAAGCATTAGTTGGATTAATCATCAAAATTATTCATAGTCCTGTTTCTATCAGCATATCTGTGTAAATGAGGGTCAGAAAGATGTTCACAGTTTCTACAACAAAGCTTATCCATTCACTTCTCAAATAGCCTTTCTTCAGGCCAGTTGCACCAACACAGTGTGTGTGGGGAAGGGACTTTGTTTTCTTTTGCATTAGGTGGAATGTTGAATTGGTCAAGGTGGCACTGGATAGAGCCAGAATTCTTTAGCATACATCTGATAAAGTGCATAGTATAAAAATGTCGTTTCTCATCTAGCTGCTACAGTATTTCTGCCAATCAGATTAATGAATACACTGGGTTACATGTGAAGTCCTTATTATATAGTTAGATTTAGAAACCCCCTTATAATCCTTCTTTAAATTAATCCCCTTTTATGTCCTCATTTTAATTGCATATCTCGCAGATGCCTATTTTGTGTTTAAGAGAGCAATCAAAAAATGAACCATCAAGGAAGCAGTAGCACAGAAAGAATATTTCACAAGAGACTATTTTGAAACATAGTAGTGAAAAACTATAAAAGCAATTTTTTTTTATAGTGTAGCTATCATGTAATTCCTACATGAAGATTGAAGCAGCCTCTATATGCTTTTACGTGATTTACCCTAATTCCCTTAGGAAAGCAATGCTATGGTTCACAATGATAATAGCGCAATATCTTTGCTTAACTTCTATGGCCAACGATGAAAATGTTTAAATAACAATGTATACTTTAAAGTAATCGTTCTGATGTGTCAGGAGAGGGTAACATTACCTAAGATCTGTATCAAATCCCTGAAGCTGGGGTCTGCACCTAAGCCACCAGAATTTGAAATCTCACAAGCCCTTTCCTTGAGTTTGATGGATGAGCATGGCTTCAGTGGCAGGATACACAAGCTGAGCAGCATGAAAACGAGAGAGTTCAGCTGGAGCAGAAACATATCCTGGAAGAACTGGTTCACCTGCACAAATCCAAAATGGTGCTTTCTACCTGATTTTTTTTTTTCCTTGTGGCCACCAACATTATACCATGCATTTTTTAAAGAAGTAACATTTTTGGAGGGAAGCAACATACATATTTACATATATCAAAAAGAACTTTTGTCCCACAGGTTATTTTGGCTACTTGAATACACTTTATTTGCTTCTTGCTATTCCTATGTGATGGCATTTCATTTTCTGCCTGGCCATACTGAAACACTGCTGCCATCTTTTGAAATTCTCTTCAGTGTAGGCATCTTCCTCTATGGGTTCCTGGCCAAAGCATTTTGTATTTGAAAAAGCACTATGAGTCCTGCATCTATAAGTCTCTATCTATAAGTCTGCACTTATGAAAGAAGGGACAGTGGTAGAATATCTGTGCCACAACTCTTTTTTTTGGTAGCAGAAATGTTAATTGGTAAACTAAGGACAAAGAGATAAATTTAAAATTAAAATGAAGAATGGAATTATTTGATAGTTACAGCCCTTTTTACTACCTTAAGGAAGTGGAGTAGAATGAAGATTTCTCCATTGGTATTGGAAATTTTCTATAATACTCTTTTAAAATCTTCTATTTTTGCACATGCGTTTAAGTCAAGAGGCTGACTGATGAAGGCTGTAGATGAATCTGTAGACAGAATAACAGACAAATGTATTTTTCCTGACTGAGTAGTCACCTGTAGTATTTAGCTGTATTTTACTTTTTGTTGCCTTATAGAGTTTCATATAGCTAGACTGTATTCTGTTTTAGTTCTGTCTGCCTTCTTGGAATAAGCTGACACAGTCATCTCATGTTTTTAGCAACAGTTCCAAAGTGACCTAACATTTTAAAGGTATATGAAAAAAATTACTTATTTTTTTAGTTTTTTAGTGAACGTTATGAAAAATTTAGAATGTTGTAAAATAATTACAACTGGGTGGAGAAGAACTTCCCTTTGAATTCCCAGTATACTTGCCCCATCTCAGTTTAACAGGAGAAATATTTTCTCTGGAATATATGTCTTTTCAGCCTGCAAACGATAACCATATTTGAGATTTTCACTTGTTTTATGTTTGCAAATAAACAATACTATGTAAGCCATCCTTATCTTTCAAAGTTCAGTCTATCATCCTGGATAATTATGTCATTCTGATCATCATACTATTTAAGAATCTGTTTAATAATAAAAGCAATTATAGATTACTCATTTGAAAAATAGTGAGACAGAAACTCTCTTATTTTTCCAGGTATTTATTTTTTTAATTATTATTTCCATAGCTTTATAGTTTGGCAGTTACAAAAATACTTTAATTACTGCCAGTATCTGATAAAGCATTTTTAATACTTTCTTGAAACTCAAAATCATCTAGTTTGTACACTAAAAATTTGCAATAGAAGATGAAGAAAAAAACCCAGTGACTCAAAGTTATCTAATATTCACTTCTGATATTCTGGCTACCATCGGGAAATGCTTCCAAGGGCATATTTGTGAACATATCTGTGAACAGTGGTAACTTAAAATAATGTTTCTATTTCAAATAATCGTATGCATTTCATATCTACTGTTGCATGTGCCTTAACCTTGAAGTAATGGCTGTTGGTATAAGAGCTGTAGGACGTCTGAAGAAATTAAGGGAATGTTTTTAGGCTCAGGCTTAGGCTCTGTGTTATAACTTTATTTCTCTCAAAAACCCTCAAAAACCAAGTACTTCTTGCTGCAATCAGCATGTATTTTCCATCCTGAATAAGGAGCCCCATTTTAATTTAATTTTTGTGTGAGTACTATCACCACGCTCTTCCATGGGCACAGAGAAAACAATATCTTTTCATATCAGAATTTAATGTATAGCTTTGTACTAGTGTAACCCTGCATGGTTATGATTAATGACCTGCCTGTTGCATTTTTGTAGGTGTTGGAACTTCAAAGTACCAGTTAAAATATTGGTCCCATTGAAGTCAATAAAACAATTGCCATTGACTAAGGAAGTTTTAGTATTTCATCCACTACCCTTTGTTTCACATTGTTCTTGATTTTACTTTCAGGACATTATACAGAAGATGAAAAAGATGTATTTTTATCTATTCATATTCTCTTCTATGCTGCAAACAGCTATTTTTTCTTAAACATAAGTGTTCTTGCTATGCAAAGAAAGCTGGATTTCAAGTAACTGTCATAATCATGCGAAAGCAACACATTGAATTGATGCTTCTCTTGTAACACTTTAGAATCATACACAAATAAATGTATATCCAAGTTTCAGTAATTATGTATTCATATATTTAAATATAAATATGCATTTTGAATATTTGATTGCACAATGACAGGAAGATTGGAAATTTAATTTTTTTCTAAGCCTGAATCTCCTAGAAATCATAGACCAAAAACAGTTTCCAATCACTCTTACACATCTAGTAAATATGGAAATGTAATAGTAATGAAAAATAAAGCTATAACTAAGTAAAGGATAAGATATATGAAGGGGATGGAAAAGGCTTTTCCATATGCGCTTTCCTTTGGCCCATTGCGTGGTGTCAGTGTTGCAGAGCCAGAAGCAGGGCTGTAACAACAAAGTTGCTTCCTCTGGCAGCAGTATTACCACTTTGAACGTCAGCATGGCTGTATCACTCACGCTATATCGCAACATGGCTACCAAATACACAAATAAATAGGAAATAATAACATATTATATATATAAAAAACAAATAAAAAGGAAAATAAATATCAATATCAACTTGATTCAATATTACTATCTGTAATTAGTGTAATTATTATATTACTTAGTATATATCCACTAAAGTCCTTCAAGTATTTCTGTGATATATACTCAAATATGCTTCCATTACCTGTACTGGATTTCAGAGTGTTCCACTTGATGTGTCATTGTGTCCTACTAACTAATTACAAAAAGGATTACCAAACATGCTAAAAACAAACTAACAAAAAGCCAACCTCTAAGGCACCATGTGCCAGGGTTTATGCTTAAGATGTGCTCTGAGGCTTCATGTAAAACTGGCATTTACATGGAAATTTATTATAAAGACATTTTGTGAGAGTCTATATCTAAATATCTTGGGTGAAGGGGATACAGAATTGCATTTAATATTACTACAACTATATAAGGTACTACACAGTCCAAACTAAGCTGTATTAGCAATTAGAAAAAACTTTGATGCCACAGAAAAGAGATTGACTGATCCTAAACTGTGCTATACTGTAAAACAAGTGCTCAGTAGCATCAGAGCAACAATAAATTCCTTCTGTTTCACTACACTGATCCTCAGCAGCATCATTACCTATCTATTCCTGTCCCTGGTACATCAATAATGGCTGGTTCAGTGCTGCCATCAGAAAAAAGGTAACAGAGCTGCAAAAAGGATTCTTACCTGAATAGCCTGATTCTATCAGGATTTGAATGCCTGTTCTAACCAGTGAAATGCTGAATTGGTCATGAGAGAATCGTGTCAAATGATGGGCAGAAATTTCTATATGTACCCATGCAGTTGACCTAGAATTGCAAAACATACAAACAAGGATCTGTAACTGTAACTATCACATAGAGTAGATTAGCAGCTGAAATTGCAAAAAAAAAGCATACTAGAACCCTGACAGCAGTCTTAGAGAAGATATTCAAGGAGGTTTATAGAATCCCATTTTATGCTTTTACTTGCAAGAAGTATGAACACAAAGATAAAAAGCTGGCATGTTTCATCTTTCCTCCAACCTGACCAGGTCTAATGGAATTCTGGCTATCAATAAAACAAAAAGGTGATTGAATTTTGACACTATCCATGTAAGAGTGAATAATAAAACAAAAAACCTTCATCTTTGACCATGCTTCAAGAGAAATTACCCTGTGTTTTATGTTAAATTAATATTTGATATAATTCCATTTAAAAATTGGAGATGGAAACTACTATTTGGTAATAATAATTTCATTTCAATTCAAATTGATGTGCTTCAGCAGCTTATTGTCATATTCATTAACTGCATTCACTACATTCTACATACACTGCACTGCAGTGTAATGCTAATCTGTTTGTTTGGATTAATTTCCCACAGACAAACAACCTGGGAAGGAGCGCTCTTTTTGGGTTTTACAGATATGCAATTTGAGGAAATCTAGTTCTGAATCAAATGAGTGAACTTGAGAGTGCGGTCCCTTCTGTAAACATGGGAACAGAAAAAAAGAATCTCCAATGAAGTCCAAGGACTGGACATTACATTATTTTTCAGGATTCACAAATTGATTTTCTGGATTTACATATCTTTAAAAAGCATTTGGGCTTTTTAAATACTATATTTTTTCCACAAGCTGATGAGTAAGACTGAGATTTAGAGCCTCCCAGCATTCCTGACATGATCCAGTTCTCAAAAGAACACATTTACAATATGAACACACTCAATTTTGCTTTTCTGCTATATATTGTTTATGAAAATCCTCAAGACTCACAGGAGCATTCTTATCCTCTATTTCTGTATTCACATGGAGATTCTTTTGCAACTGAAGCTAATAGGACTTTCCTTTGTAAATACCTGTGAAGTATGTGTCTGCATCACAATTATGCCAATGATTTTTTTAAGTCAAAATATGATTAAAAATGACCATAGGATAACCTTATCTCATTCTTTTGAGGTCTTCTGCCTAAATTGGTCTTGATTCAGAATACAGACTGACATACAAATGAAATTAAATACTATAGGTAGCCCCAGATCCATCTACAAAACCAGACAGGAATCCAGGGCTACTCAAGATTCAGTCCTGCATGTACTGGTTTCAAATACCACGTGCCTGAGCGAAGAAGCACCTTAAAGAGAATTTTGTGTACCTCTCTATCCTAAGATCTCAAATGCTTAACTTAAAAGCTCATTTGGAAAACAGTACTTGTCCTTTATGAACTAGCCATGATCTTACCAGAGGGTCACTCTGAAGGACTCTCAAAACAAGAGCCACCACTTAAGTGTTGATTACCTTGAATATAGGTATTTCTGTGTTGAAATGATAAAAGCACAGATAACAAACAAAGTATATAAACAAATTATATTTGGATAAAAAGAGTTAATGTTTACCCAAAAAGCTGAACAACATCAAAACCATTCTTGTGAATTCTTACTCCAACAGGAATTAATCCTGAGCTTCTAAAAAAAGAATTTAAATTTTATAATTACTTTAAAAGCAAAATGATGGTGAGAAAATCTTAGAAAAAGAAACCTAAATACAAAACAGTAGCAAGTTGTCTATTGATAATTTATATCTGATCTTTAAAGAGAAAAAAGCACCACAGGGCTCTTACTAGAGAATCACAGAATCAATTAGGTTGGAAAAGGCCTCTGAGATCATCAAGTCCAACCTTTGACGTAACATCAGCTTGTCAATCAGACCATGGCATCAAGCCCCACATTCAGTCTCTTCTTAAATACCTCCAGGGACAGTGACTCCACCATTTCCCTACAGTCCATTCCAATGCCCAATCACTCTCTCTGTAAAGAACTTCCTTGTAATGTCTAACCTAAACCTCCCCTGGTGCAGCTTAAGACAGTGCCCTCTTGTGTTACTGATTGTTGCCTGGAGAAGAGACCAATTCACACCCGGCTAGAACCTCCTTTCAGGCAGTTGTAGGGAGTGATAAGGTCTCTCCTGGGCATTCTCCAGGCTAAACAACCACAGCTCCCTCAGCTGCTCTTCATAGGACTTGTGCTCCAGTCTCACCCCTTCTTTGCTTCCAGGATCTCAATACGCTTCCTAAATTGAGGGGTCCAGAACTGGACAGAGCACTCAAGGTGTGGCCTAAGCAGTGCCAAGTACAGAGGAAGAATCACGTCCCTGGTCCTGCTGGGTCCACGTTATTCCTGACCCAGGCCAGGATGCCATTGGCCTTCTTGGCCATCAGGACACACTACTGGCTCATGTTCAGCTTCGTGTCCATCAGAACCCCCAGGTCCCCTTCTACCTGGCTGCTCTCCAGCCACTCTGATCCCAGCCTGTAGTGCTGCAGGGGGTTGTTGTGGCCAAAGTGCAGGACACAGAATTTGTTCTTGTTGAACATCATGCCACTGGATTCAGCCCGCATATCCAGCCTGTCCAGGTTCCTCTGCAGAGTCCTCCTATCCTCCAGCAGACCAACACTTGTACCCAACCTAGTGTCATCTGCAGATTTGCTACTGATAGACTCAATACCCTCATCCAGATCATCAATAAAGACATTAAACAGGACTGGGCTCAATACTGACCCCTGAGGGGCACGACTAGTGACTGCCTCCAACTGGATGTGGCACCACTCTCTGGGCCCAGCCATCCAGCCAGTTTTTAACCCAGCAGAGAGTACACCTGTCCAAGCCATGAGCTGCCAGCTTTTCCAGGAGTTTGCTGTGGGAGATGGTGTCAAAGGCTTTGCTGAAGTCCACAACATGCACAGCCTTCCCTCAACCACCAGGTGGGTCCCTTGGTCATAAAAGGAGAACAGGTTGGTGAGGGAGGATCTGCCCTTCCTAAATCCATGCTGGCTGGGTCTGATCCCCGAGCTGTCCTGTAGGTGCCGTGTGGCTCAGCAGGTCACTTACTGTTTCCTCCTGCATTGCAGAGGGACTATTTGTGACCCTGACCCTGTCCACCAGCTCAGGAGGCCAGTTGTCCTGAGGACAACCTGTCTTTTTGTTTAAAACTGAGGCAAATAAAGTGTTAAGTACCTCAGCCTTTTCCTCATCTTTGGTAACTATGTTCCCTCATGTGTCCAACAAAGAATGGAGGTTTATCTTGCCTCCCCTTTTGCTATAAAAACACTTTTTGTTGTCCTCAATAGAAATGGCCAGATTAAGTTCAAATTGTGCCTTCACCTCTCTAATTTTCTTTCTACATGACCTAATGACATTCTAAAACACTTCATGAGTTGCATGCCCTTTTTTCCAAAGGTAATAAGCTCTCTTTTTTCTCCTAAGTTCCTTCAGAAGTTCCCTGTCCATCCATGCGGGCTGTCTTCCCTGCCAGCTCACCTTTCAGCACACTACAACAGCCTGCTCCTGCACCTTCAAGATTTCTTTCCTGAAGTACGTCCATCCTTCCTGGAACCCTTTGTTTTTAAGGGCTATTTCTCGAGGTACTCTGTTATTACTGTTATTACAAAGAAGCAGCTACATAACTTTTTTATAGGCATGTGCATTTACTCAACCACTGACTGCCACAAGGTGTCCTCTCTTAGTAATTGTACTCTAATAGAGTCATGGAATAGTAATCCCCTTTCAAATGGATTTTTGCCAGTAAATTACAATCTCAATCTCTGATTTTGACTCTTCTCCTATATTATACGCATGTAATTATACTACACAGGTGTTTGAATGTGATTTGGAAACATAAGCAGATGTCTGAACACAAATAAAAATCTAGAAACAAAGATTTTCATTGCCATGTTACCATTGTATGGTAATGTGCAAATTTTCTTTTCAGAATACAAAATGTGCAGCTACATCTATATAGATTCTGTGGTGTTTTCAATTTTAAACACAAGTATCAAATACCTTGCTAATAAAGGTGTCACCAGAACTTCACATTTGCCATAATCATTTATTTTTAGAAGGCTTCACTACATCCACAATACTTTGCCTCTATTGGACAGAGGTTTGCCACTCAGCCAGGAAAGCCAGTAGTCTTTCATATCTGTTTCTTTTTGTTGTTTTTTCAGCATTTATCTAAGTTCAAACTGCAAAGTGGGCTGGGTCTGAGTTCTTACTCTTTGCTTTGAAGAGTTCAGGCTTTATTTTTGCCCCAAACTTCTAAGAATCTTATAAAGTAAGCATACCTTAGGACTCTTTTACTTAAAATTATATCCTGCCTAATAAATTCAATCATTATGCAGAATGGATCAAGCATGCTAGGAAGATTCTTTACAAATCAGCATTCAGTCAATGCAAGTAGAAAAGGAATGAGAGGGGAAGAATAGTATGCCAAAAAAAAAAAAAAAAAGAGGGGGAAAAAAAGAAAAAAAAAAAAAAAAAAAAAAAAAAAGTAAAAATCTGTAGGGCTTTTAGTGAAGGCAAACAAGAATTTACTCAAATTCTTAATCTATCCCCAATCTGTTATGAGTGGTATCTAAGAGGGGAGAATCTGAAAGAGGGGATTGAATGTCTCCAACAATATACACTAAGGAAAAAAATTGTGCATTGTGCATGCCCATTAGGCCTACTAGCATCAAGAGTAATACATTTTTAATATATTCTTTACTATTTAGATGGAAATTACTCAAATGTTTTCCTCTGCAAAAGATTTACTATGGAGACTGCAAAAGAAAAAATGGAGTTATTTCTTTCTGTCTCATTCCTTTTAAGCCCACTGGCCAACAGCACCGAAACACTACTAAAAATAACATACGAATTCATAGTTGTTCCTTGACATTTACAAGAAATGTATCCTGAGTCAAATTTTTACTTTATGAATTTAGCCAAATAAATGCCATAGGGAATAAGAGCAAGAGTAAATACACAGTCATCTTGCTAGCTTCTATAGGCCAAATGACTTGTGGCATTTTCTTTGAAGTTACAGAAATTAAGGCTTTGAGTTATAGTAGTTCCTTCACAGATGTAACAGGTGTTTGAATTGTGAGTTGAAACTATAAACTGTTTAATGTAGGAAAAAAAGTATTTCAGTTTTTCCACTGTTAAGGGACAACATTTTCTTAAGTTTCCTGTGTAGTGAGTTCTCTAGGATGCAAAATGGAAATTTGCACCTACTGTTGTAAAGGGATTTTGAGATGCCATGTGTCACAACAGCAAATCTAGGGGCTTTAAGGTCATGAGGACTGGTTCATAATGTCACTCTGACATCACAGTTATTGTTATCACAAAAGTCAGAACCAACCTGTACATCAAGACCACTCTTCTACCTACACTTAGAAAATTACATTTTGTTATGTAAAGGTTCTGAACAGCAGCAACACAATTTATTAGAGCTTGTAAAAAGGTATCTGAAACCAGCAGCTGATCCATTTCAATCATTTGTCAAGATGTAGATAGACTACAGAGGCAGTTCTTTAAAAATGAGGTTTGTGTCCTGTAAAGTCAGATAAGGATCTTTGCTGCTATGCTTTGCTTTCCAAGTTTGTTCTGTGTAGCCAACATCAAGTAGTGTCTCATTCTGTTGGTTTGAGGGTAAATACTGAAATATTAATAAGTGGAAAAGTCAAACCTTCAAAAATAAAAAAGCATCTTGAGAGCTCTCGTCTCATGTCACTTTCTATTCTGTATCTTACAAAACAGTGTCACTTTGACAAACATTTCATATTGCTTCTTAGGTTTCTATTTTGAAAATTTCAGAGAGGTTTGAACAGTAATGCCCAATGATCAGATAGACATCTGTCAAGCCAACACATACCAGAAGCAATGGTTTCCTGTGGCTGGTTTGAGAAAGGGTGATTGATCAGATATTCTCTTTTGCTGTGACCTCTGGTAGAAGTCACAAGCAGAGTATTTGCTACAGCTGCTTATTCATCCTCAGCCAAATCCAGATCTCTTAAAATTCAGAATAGTCCCATTAGTATAACTGAAAACCGCCAGTGTAATGCAGATCCCGGGAAGAACAGCTATATTTTTCTAATAACAGTATCACAAATATACTGCAGAAGTATATCCAACGCTTGAGTCAGTATTCTATTGTTAGGTATCAAGTGCAGAATTTCCAGTTCTTCCTCATTGGCAAAGATTTTAAAATCTTATCTAACATATCTCATTTTCTTTTTTTTTTCCTTGCTGGTATTGTTGCAGATATGAATAATAAAGTGTATTTGCATAGTATCAGGGGTTTTTTTGGGTTTTGGTTGTTTGGGGTTTTTTGTTGTTTGGTTTTTTTTACATGCAGGATAGAAAAAAATGCTTAAATTCTAAAAAATGTAGCTATTCAAAAAAACCCCTCACTAAATACTGAATACTGAAACTAAATATTGAAACTCTGAAGCACTACCTTTAGTGGGGCTGTCATTCAGCCATTCCTTTGGGTATACCTCTCATTTTGAACACGTAGCCATTGAACTCAACCCTTGCTTGAAGACAGCAGTGAAATTCAGGACCTTCCTGGATCAGAACCCAAAACAGACTTATTTCAATTTACTAATTTTTATCTAAGGGCAGCCATTAATAATATTCTAGTTTAAACCATTTACAAATAAGGATTTTAACACATTTACGTCTCTTTTGTACTTCTTGTACCTAAAGACAAACAATCCTCAAGATACAGACTCCAACATACTGGAGCCAAAAACATTCTCTTATTTGACCAAAGTTGTGCTTAAATTTAGTGGAAGAAACAGGAAAAACATCTCTTTTCTCTATATCTGTTAAATATACCATCTTCTTTTCTGTTATCCTTTCCTTCCATTTCTGCTCTCCCTTGTCACTCCCTCCCACCCTTTTCTCCAGCAAAAATATTAAATGAAAAATATATAGGAAGATCAAGGACAGAGAGTTTTGTTACTGATACATAGAAAAGGCTTACACTTAAGTACGGGTAAGTTCAGTCAGCAGTCATCTAACTACGTTCTCTTCCCTAAAAAAGAAAAAGTATTCACCAGCGAATACATGCTATGACCTTAGTATATCCATCAATGATAGGTTATTAAAACAGCAGTGCAATATACTACTCTTCATTACTGCCCTTTGTCTCATTAAACATGTGTTTCTCATCTATCAAACTATTCAGTTTTACTTTCTATTTCATATCATAGTTAGTATTCCTGGGAAAAATGATTTATTGCTAATTTTTATGCCATCTGGAACAGTCAATAGAACACTATATTTTGGGGTATTTTATTTCCTTTTAGATGGTGTTTTCCTGCATTTCTTTTACTGCAGCTTTTACTCACAGGCTTTGCACCTTTGCATCGTGACTGCTGCATTTGCAGTGTTGTTCTCTAAATGACTTACTTTTTTTGTCAGTCTCTCTGGATTCTTTAAGGGATCTTATTGATCAGAAGACAATAGAGCTGACACTTTAATTCAGCGCTATGCTGTCTACACTTTTGAAATTCCTTAAGGTGCGCTGGAAATCCAGAACATCCTACTCTCAATTAAGAAATTCTGCCTTAAAAATATCCAGGTTTTTCTTGGTCTCAGGTTTTGAATGTATTTGAAAACAGGAAGGGGGAGAAAGGAAATGTTAGTTTAAGAAACTCACACCATTTCAAACCAATATTATTGTTCAGCCATACCACAAAAGAATTTTAAGAGAGAGTTTTGAATGAAACATGGATCAGGTGTGCACATTCTGCACAAGTGAACTTCACAGTTCCACTTAGCCACAAAATTTTATGTGATAAAACCACCCTCTCAATCAGGCAAGGATCTGGGGAGGAAGGGAGGGGAGGCTAAAAAAAAAAAGGAAGCATTAGCAAGCTAAGCATCTATTGTCAAGGTTGAAAAAAAAGCTCCACATGGTCCTAATAGCCTCAAACCCTGCAATCCTCAGGCAATAACCTCCTGTGGCACAGAGACATCCAAGAAATTTGAGAGTAAGGAATGACTGGCTATTTATGACAAAGTCTTAATCCAATTCTATCTGAGATGAACAGTAAAAAACCAATTTTTTTAATGCTGAAGGAAATCCTCCAACACAACTTAGTCTATTAAAGTAATTTCTCTCCCAATGTACACATGTAAAATTTTACACTGCTGCTCCTTCAGACTTCCAAATATATAACCATAATATATAACTTACATGGACTAACTAAAATATAGTAAAATAGCTGCACTAAAAAAGCATATGACATTGAATAAAGCTATAATTCCTAATTGGATGTTTCCTCTTTATTAATCTGTGGTTCTCATTACAAACCTATTCAAATTTACCATATTTGATGCCTTTGAAATATTTGTCTTTTTTAAACGAGAATTTTGTGCCAATCTCAGGTATCTTTTAATGTCCCATTTTGCAGAAAATTACATGATTCCTTCTACAATTACAAGTCAAACCTGTCAGTCTCTAATTCATGTCTGTTTAAAGTACAGTAGTACAGTTGCAGTCAATTTTGCAATTCAAATGAATTTGTACATACTCCTAGTCTGTCTGGAATTACCATAGTTATAAAATGATCAAGAGAGACATAAAATGAATATAGAAACAGAAACCTCAGATGATTGAATCTCTTTCTGAAAACAAAAATTAGAATTAGTTCAACTTTATGTACTAATAATCAAAAATAACTCACAAGAATGCTGGGAAAGATGGGAAGAAATGTTAAAAAACTGGTTGGAAGTAAAAGCAAATAATTGCTCAAACATCAAACCTAATGAAAAAAGTTAGTCTCATTTCATTAAAAGTTTATGCAAAAGGTAAAAAAAAAAAAAAGAGAGATAAAATATACAAAACAGAAAATAGCAGCATATTTTAAAACCACCGGAATATTTATGTTAAAATATAATGTTTATAATTTAAAGAATTATATTTAAAGAATTGGTGTAACTCTTGAAAGGAATCACAGCTCCAGTTCTGCTCTATGACTAGGACAAGTCAAAACTGTCACAGTATATGACCACAGTACATATAATCATGCATCTATTCAGTCACAAATGCTGCCTGGGGGGATGTAATTGTACATTGTGGGGGTTCATGGCTACTTATTTTAATTATTCTTACTCAAGATCTGTGAAAAGAAAGCCTGCAGTTCACCACAAATTTTTTTATGCCTAGTGGCTTGCTTGTAGGAGCATCATAAAAATGTTCAACACATCTGATAAAAATGTGGAAAAGGAGAATATATGTGAATATAGTTTCATTAAGGAAGGAAAATAAAGGATAGTCTCAACTCAGAGCTCCTGTCTTTATACAGTTAGAAGATTGGATTCTACTCTTATTGAACAGGTAGATGATAAACACAAGCCATTATTCCACAGGCATTAATAATCAGTTTGATTCCATCTTTACTTTCGTATAGTTGCTTCTGTCACGTGCAGATGACACTGCTGTGAGGTCACTCACTGTGTGTCACTTTACTTTTAAATTCTTGGGAAATACATGTTACTCTTGCAGATACACACAATAATCTCCTGCAGGCCACAGAAACATCTCTGCTAAATATCAGGGACATGTGTGCATGTTTACCTTTGATTCCCAATTTGAGAATGATACTCCTAGTAGTGAAAACCAGGGAAAAAATTGTTTCAAACATCTACCATATTATTTAGGACATCAGGACTGTATAAACCCTTGTTTCCAAGCCCGTGGCCACGTGTAACCCTATATGTAATCAGAATAATTATAAGTGGAAAAGGATGATCTAGTGAGAGTACATTCATACATTGATATGACACATCACTGCATTCGGGGAAGGAGTTACCAAAACACGATAGGGTTCAAGGAATTTATATGCTTCCAAATATTGCACAACTCATCCCAAATGTTGGAATTACACTTGCATATGAACACATACAATTTATCTGTATACAAAATAAATGAATAATTAAAATATGTGAAGAAAGCAGCCTAAGCTGTTTGTTTTGCTATTTAAAACAACAGGCTTACATAGTGCAATGAAATATTTATTCACTGTTTTTTCCTTTTGCTGATCTATTTTTCTGGATTGATTACCTCTGAAAGCTTTCCTGTCATGGGCTTTTGTACGCTGACAAAAGGGAGGTGAAGCAAAGCATCTTGATTAGCTAAAATGCAGATCAGCTTCTTAGCAAGCCAACCAGATCAGGAAGAACAGAGAGCATGTGGTCACAAGACTGCATCTCTACTAAATTAGGTTTTGTGGTGAAGAGGAATCCACACCTATGCTTTCACAGAAAAACTAGCAGGTAATACTTGCAGATGAATTTTAAGTTCTGTGTTAATTTTTTTTGTGAAAGAGTAACAAAAAGAATGGTTAGATTTGATTGTTGTGAAAGCTGTAGTGATTCTAACAATTTATATGCTGCCTCATACTCTATAGGTTTCAAACAAGAGCCAGGCCTTGCCTTGCCTGGCTTCCTAGAACACTCTGACCTTGGCAAACTTTCATTATACTTGACTGCAACTACCTCAGTGAACATTGTCTAATCATGTGTCCCTGAAAAATCCATTTTTTAAGAAAAAAACACATGGTTTTATGACTATCTACAGAACTTAAAGGGCAAATAGACTTGTTGATCTACTTCTGCATATTATGTTAACATCCTCCAAGGGAACATATTGGCCTTTCCACACATGAGGATCTAGCTCTACTATGAAGTTCAATCTTCTAAAGCCTGTGAATACCACAGCTTACACTGTGCATGAAGATATAGAAAAGGATATATCTATAACAGCCACAACTGTCAGGCTGCTTTATCTGTGTATCATTAGTTTCCTTCTCAGGTGAACCCACTGAAGTTTCAGTAATTGTTTGGACACAGATTGTAAGTAGTTGTGTGTTATCTGAGTGTTTTTTATATATATATGTATGTATGTATACCTATTAATTGTAAGTATTTATGTGTCACTTAAGATTATAGGTAGCTATGTGTGTTTTCTGCCAGCAAAATAAATGAGACCTTTTTACTTCTATTTAAACTTATGCCGTGGTTTGATAAACTAAAACCAAAGTATACACAGAGGTTTATTCTATACATTGTTCTCATTCAGTCTCAAATCTTTTAGGATTTCAAAACTTGTTTCTTTTTACTTTTTCTGCTTTGTAGGCAAAATCTGATGAAAATAGTATTTTGTAACAAATAACCCTTTCCTGAAATTGTAGTTTCATTGGTTTATTATTTTCTAATGTATGAAAAATATATAAGTACTATTAAAAATTTTTACTAAATCATCTAAGTCTCCACTGACTTAAAACAAGCTATAAATATTTATATTTATTTATATTTATTTTTATATTATTTATATTTATATAAATATAAATAGCTATACTATTCAAGAAAATAAAGAACAACCAAAACCAACCAAACAAAAAGCCCAAACAAACACATGACACCTGTTGATGTATTACAGATGTTATGTTCCATCAAGGGCAAAAAAAATTATGCTGTCTAGCATACAAAGATCACCATTAGAATGATAATTCTTGGTAACTACAGAATCTGTGTATATCAGTGCTGACTGGTTGCTGAACATCTTAGAGGGCACCTGGAGAGGACTTTAGGCCTGATCAGTCTCTACAGTAACCTTGAATCTTTTGTGCAGGTCACAAATCATGTAATTTTCTGCCTTATAGTTGTATTTGAATCAGCACATCCCTTATACCTACTCATGTGCATTTTATGCAAGCTGATTGTTTTTTCTCTATATTTGTTGTTGCCATCTCATTTTTTTATTTGGTTTTGTTGTTTGTTTGTTTTTTTAGTAATAGGAAGAGAATTGCTTTCTGTACTAGACATGTCTGGTTTCTTCAGAAACAACTAACAACTAATTCTTAAAATATTTTTTTAATTAAAGAAAACCACAAGCAAAACCAACAAAAAACCCAAACCCATCAGTGTGCAGTACAGACCTCTAGACAGGCTTCTTTCTGCATAGATCCTTAAGGTCACCAGTTAATTAAATGCTTTTTAGAGTGTTCAATATGTTTCACAGAAGTACAGGGACAATGCAGCTACTGTGAATTCACTAATAACAGCCTCTAAGAGCCAGATAATCTTTTTATTCTCCATGTAGGGTGAAAACTCCAAAGACATTCCCAAAAAAACCAAAATGTTGACCTTTGCAAATTGTGGATGACATGCAACCTGGAAAAAATAAAGTTAAACATACCTTATGCTTTAGGGTGTGTTAGAACCAGAAAGTTAGAGCACCTCGTCTTGTGATCAAAATTCTCCTCTGGTGCAGATGTGAGAACTTAGAGATTTTGCCAGGAATAAAAAAAAAAGCTGCCTTGGCACCTGTGGTTTCACATGGGCAGGGAAACTGTCCCTCCTGAGTAGAAAAATAGCCAGATTCTATCTTACATTTGCTAGTTACTCCTCTGTGCTTTCCCTATAAAAGAGGTGCCAAAAAAAAAAAAAATCACACACATATTCAATATTTCTGTTGTACAAGTACAACATATGAGAGCAAACAGCCATCACACATCTGTCTCAGCCCTTGAGATTTTATCAAAAAGTATCTAGAGTAGGAGCAGAAATTTATATTGCTCTACCATGTAAAAACACATCACACACACTTTGCACACCATCTTATTTTACATAATGTCTTCATTTTTTGGAAATATTTGTGCAAAACACAACGAAAAGACCTTGCATTAACTACAAAATCAGGTAGTATTGTGTGTTTTGTCCCTTTTGAAAGCTCCACTGCTAAGGTGAAGATTCTGTTATTAGAATGCTTTATAGCTCTGCTGTTAGAAATGAGTTAAATTTTACATATAATGCTCACAATGACATTTTTCCTACACCAAAATTTTATTTAGGAGGCATATGCTTAAATTTAATAAAATATGTCACAGATTTTAACTATATTTTTATGGTTCTTCATAGAAAACAGGGAAAATTTTATTTTATATCGATTGAAGTTCTCTTGCTGAAGCTTTAAATATATTTTATTTTTGTTTGACTGCTATTTTCAAATTAGCTGCCAATCTCTACTCTCAGCAGTCGGTCTTGTTACAGTTATTTTCTTTTTACCATATGTTCACTATTATTCAATTGTTAAAGGTACTTTAAAACGCATTCTTTGACTGAGCATCCAATTCAGGAAGGAGTTATGTGTTCATATGTTCCCTGATCATTTTCTCAGGAAAAGAACAGATCATTGATTAGATTATGTTCCACACTGAATGCATATTATATGCCTCTGGTTAGCCTTAGATTTCATAACTGATTTTCCACAAAATATTTGTAGCAGAAGGCTTATTAGATAACAAGTAATGTGTTTTCTTGTTAGGGAAGACCTTTAACATCACTTTCTACTTCCAGTTACTTCCAGTTCACACTTAATCACTGAAATGATAATCATTGAGCCACCTCAGCTTTAGAATCCTTACCATCTCAATAATGCAAAACCTCAATTATCACATTTGGAAAAGAAGTAGGGAGGAGGAAAAAGGAGAAAGAGAATAAGAATAATAATACTACCTTTACTTCATGTAAGGTCTCACATATGATATTCTATCATGTTCTCCCTAATCCTTAGACAGTTCTTTCTGCCATTGCAGTTTACCTACAACTGACACAGTCCAGATAATTTCTCTCTTTCAAGTAAATCATGCCAAAGCATTTTTCTGACAAGGTCTGTATAGTTGCATATAATTCATACATTAGTTCACAGGGACGGAAATAAAACAATTTTGTGTCAATGTTAAAATAAACAGAATTGTTCTAAGTAATTCCAACTTTTTTGACTACAGTTTAGTGGTGTTCATGCAGAAAGTATGCCTTGTGTCATACAAGACATCATAGCAAATAACCATCACTGGTTTGCCATAAAATCTCCAATTCTGAGAACAGTTCAGTGAAGACATTCAACAGTGCAGCCATAAAAAAGAGCTAAAATTTCAAATATGAGACTTGCCTGCAAAAGTCAATCAAGTTTAAGTGTTAACTATGTATTCTGTTTACCAAAATATTTTTGTTCTCCCTGTTTAAAGGCAGGGAAAGGGAGAGTTAATATCTCAATTACCTGATCCTAACCAAATATAAAACTCTTTTAATAAAGCTATGTAAATATCTTTCATCTCAGTCTTTCTGTGATAAGAATGATTTGATATGTCATCATCCAGATGTTCATTAAGTTGTAGCTGTAGAAGGAGACTAAGTCTGCATGTTCATTCACTGCACATATGGAATCTTGCCCATGACAAAGAAACACATTCCTAATTTTGGTGTTCTTGAAAGGTTGTCACCCAACATATCCCCATCAACATTTTGCTACTTAGACTGACCAAAAAAAAAAAAAAATCAATTTTTTAGTATCATTATTCAATGCTTCTTACTTTCCTTTTACATTGTTATTTCAACATATTCAGATATTCAGTTAAAATCAAAGCCATGCTTTAATAATGAATACTTGTAAAATATAACTGCTGACAGTGTCATAGAATACTTTACAGTTATGCTTCACAGATTTAGTGAGGATTCTTGGTCTCAGGCTACCTAGGCAATGTGAGGTACCAGAGAAATGGCAGGTAAGCCAGCCTGGCCAGCAGAGCTGCTTGTCTGCAGTGCTCATTAGATGAAATGTTTGGCTAAATAGACAAATAGAAATAGAATGGATTCCAAGTGAGCACAAACACGAGTATATTAGCAAAGGTAGGTCAGGGCAGAAACAGCCGCAAATCTCATGGTGCCAGTGTTAAGATTGACCAGTCTTGAATGGAAACAGTCTTTTGAAAGTATTCTTTTTCAAAATCACTTTGCTTTTACCACTGAAGTAACCATGTTTTGAGACTAAAGTAGTTGCATTTCAACAAAACATGCATTTATATCTGACAAGGAAAATGGATTTCTTATGCAGGTTGTACATATTTGGTGCCTCTCAACAGTTCAACAATGAATTCTCTAGAACATGCAACAGGTGTCTTCAGTGTTACTTATTAGCAACTAGAGCAAACTTCTGCAGCAAATTCTTCCATTTTGTTCTTAAAATATTATCTTTCTCCTTTTAAATAAATACAAGAGGGTATTTTTGCTCCAATTTAAACATAAGCGGTGAGAGGTACTGCAAATCAGTGACAGTGCATGCAAAATCTTTTGAATGATCATCCAAAAGGTAACAAGAAGGCTGGGGCCCAATCGCCAACATATAAGCACATCTGTCTTTAGTCCCTGAGTCAGTGGCACGTGAGTGACTATGTTATTGGTGTTGCATTTGCAATCATATGAATTTAAAGACTATACTTGATATGGAAATTTTAATGCCTTTCAACATATTGGACCAAGCTGCTGAACCCCAACCTCCTGCTGAACAAAACGTGACACTTCTTGACTGTTTATCTAACAAAAATACACAATTAAATATGTATTAAGTGCAACTGATTAAATGAGTGATATTGCCTGCAACATAAAGCATGTGCTGTACTTCAGGAAAAGAGAATATTATACCTTGCTTGATGAGATGGTTTGACTACTGTCCTTAGTGAAGAACAGATGTGTACTAACAAGCTTCCATGGTAGAAGAATTCAGGTACTGGTGAAAGGAAACTGAAGGTCAGAGAAGCATACTCTGAACTAGAGGGTCCATTTGAAAGTACATTACTGCCCAGTTGTAAATGGGAACTCTCAAATAGCTGCATGGCCCAAGTGGTGAATTAAACTTCTAAAAATATTTAAAATTGGACAGATTGAAGAAATTAATAAAATATTTAAAAAGAAGATACACAGCAGGAAAACACTTATAAAAAAGTAATACAAGCAGAATAAATATTACAAAGATCTAATGTAAGAAAAGCTATACAAAAATAACCCATTTGTAGATGAGACATTTATTTCAGCATCCAAGACAAAAAAGGAAATTGTATCACAAAAAGTATACAGACATCAAATTGATGTGAACTGATGTACATTAACTGCAGTAATCAGATTTTTATGTCATGGTCTTTTGTGAGAAATAGCCAAAAGTTGAGACAGCTAACATTTCCACAAATTCAAGGAAGAATTCGTTTGAGTATAATATGCTATGAGGTCTGCTGGAAAGTGTAGCATAAGTGTAGCACTTCAGAGATACACAGACAACAACAGTGCCCATGTGAACATGAGAAGTCACTGGTTCATTGTGTGCACCAGAACAGTAATTGATTCATCCAATGGAAGATTCAGTGGAAACAGTATTGTGGAGCAGGTTAAGTTGCAAAGGGAGATTCTGCTTTATAATATTCACAATTATTTTGTTTGTCAGTCGGTCTAAGGTAGTTCACAAAACCAGTATCCAAGTTATAATAAATACGTTTGAAAAGCAAATCAAGGGCATTACTGTGTCTACAGAAAGGAAGCACTCCCTGCAAGGAGAAACAGATGAAGTAAAGTATTACATAATCCATAGAGTTGAGCATTTTTTAAAAAAAATTCTCACTGTGAATTGCATATGGATATCAGGTCTTACGACTGGAAAACTGATCTTGAAACTCCTGAAAAAAAAATTCATGTCATTAATTTTAAATTCAAAGCAATATTGAAAAGAATTGTAGGAAGATCAACAAATAACTACAATTATTGTGGCAAATTATGAATAAAACATTAAATTGCAGGCTGTAAGCCCCTAGGCACTTTGCACCATTAAATGTGTTTCTATTTTTATATCTCAACTCTCTCTGAAAAAATGAAGAAAATGAAAAAAAATCAAAAGAAAATTATGGTTCTTTTACTTTCAGTAAAAGAACCTTGAACACCTTCTTTGTTATGAATAAAAATTACATTGAAATGAAAGCCAGTTTCCAACATAATATTACTTAAGTAGAAAAGAGGACGAATTTGTTCAACAAGAGAGAAATTACAGGGCAGAATATTTCCAATATAGCATGTGCATTTTTGGGTACAATACATACACTCTGATTTAGTAATTTTTCTGAAATTGTCATTATATATACGAAAGTATATCTCAAGAAGACAAAAGTTATTCCTAGAGATTGAACAGAAGCAGCAATTACAACCATTACTTTCTCTTCTTGTCAGGAGCTCATGATCCCTTGTAAATTTAGTTTGAAGGTTTGAAGATTTCTAGATTAATTTGATGAGAAAACTTGATCTTTTGATGCATTCCATTTTTCCATGAACATATATGTTGTACAGGATCTAAAATACATTGTGACTGCATCTTCTGTATTTTGGTGTAAACTTTTTTTTGTATCACTTTATGTCATTTCGTTATATAACAACTTGCATTTCAATGAGTAGGATGTCAGTGCAGGACTTCTATTACAGAAGTAAGAGCTGTAAACTCCATTACCAATAGAACTACTTCTGCCTCATGATGTAAACACTTTCATTTCTTTGTAATGGCTCTATTACATATTTATACCTATCTCTTTTGTTACATGGCAATGTTTCTACTTTCTGATTCTTGTTGAAAGCTGAGTTTTTTCTGCCTTTTAAATCTGTGAACTCATTTGTTTAGAATTTACCAAGTAGCCATTTCCTTCCACTGAGGATGGCTTTTTTGCAAGTATTTAATATGTGTCATTGCAAGTTTCTATTAGATGGTCTTCATCCCTGGCCTTTACATTGCCTGAATTACTAACAACCAAGCATTGGCCAAACACTTCTAAAACCAGCTACAGTGCACACACTGCAGTATGAATGCAACACTGCACAGTGCTCAGCATTCTTCTTCTAAGGTGGAAAGACATAATAAAATAATTGTGTGCTTGCTTTTTAAATATAGTAATAGTTCTAAAAGTGAATTAGTCATATGTCATTAGTACAAGGGAGATAGGTCTACAACATATACAACACACTATTATATTTACTATTGAGACGAGATCTAGGTGCACACTTTAACTTTCAGTTTCGTGAGCCCTTCTCTCTTAAACCCAATCTCTTCAAGATTTTAGAAAGCTCATCCTTTTAGCTATTCCACATCATTCACAGAATCACAGAATAGCAGAATTAATAAGGTTGGAAAAGACCTTTGAGATTATCAACCAACTTATGACCTAACACCAGCTTATCAAAAAAACAATTGCACCAAGTGCCACATCCAGTCTTTTTTTAAACACTTTGAGGGACAGTGAATCCACCACTGCCCTGGGCAGCCCATTCCAATGCCCAACCACTCTCACTGCAAAGAATTTTTTCCTAATGCCAAGCCTAAACTTTCTCCAGTGTAGCTTGAGACTATGTCCTGTCATTCACTGGTTGCCTGGGAGAAGAGACTGATCCTTGCCTGGCTACAAACCTCCTTTCAGGCAGATGTAGAGAGTGATAAGGTCTCCCTTGAGCCTTCTCCATGCTAAACAACCACAGCTCTCTCAGCCGCTCCTCATAGGTCTTGTGCTTCAGTCCCTTCACCAGCCTTGTTGCCCTTCTTTGGACAGACTCCAGCACTAAAATGTCCTTCCTGAATTGGGGGGCTCAGAACTGGACACAGCACTCAAGGTGTGGCCTCACCAGTGCTGAGTACAAGGGAAGAATCACTTCCCTGCTCCTGCTGGCCACACTATTCCTGATACAGGCCAGGATGCCATTGGCCTTCTTGACTACCTGGGCACACAGAAACCCTTTTCTGATTGCTATCCAAATTTATTACTGACCAATGAATACAAATAAGACAACATGTCAAGGTCTAATTCCATATCTGTCAAACCCTTCCTGTAGGGACCCTAATTCATGATAACTGACAAAGGAAGCTACAGGGTTTTTTCACAAATGAGATACGCTTCTATGCTTATTTTCCTGATAGAAAGTTGATTGCTTTGTTACTCAACCAAAACTACTGACTGGATGGTGTAAATACAAAAATAACTATAGTTTCAAAGGCCAGTTACATGATATTTACTTGTAACTTGTGAGGATCATTGGACCAAACTGGACCTGTTTTAAGTTCAGCCCTTTAAATACAAAATGAGTATTGAAAATGTTGGACAAGATGACCATTGAACACCTTCTCATTTCTTGCACAACATGCTTTACATGCATTCCTAACATCCAGTGAGTAAAGTAATACTGAAAAAGCCACAAAAACCCAAACCCAAAACCAAACCAAACTCCCAAAAAAACCTCTAAAATATTTGCTAAAGAAAACAGTAGGAGAGACCAAGAACACAGACAAATCCTAGAACTGTCCTGGATCAAATGAAAAGTCTGTAAAGTTTAGTTTTCTGCTTCACATGGTGGCCAAAAGATGACTAAGGAAGAATGGAGATAAGGAAAAAAAAATAACTAATTTATTTAAGAATTTATATTCACCTGCTTAGCTGTTCCAAATAATTTTCTGAGTCATATGTTATAATACGTGTGCTAAAACTTAACGCTGGATTGTGTAGACAATCTCTAGCCAGTATCTAGTCAGAGTATAGGCTGAAGCTTTAGACAGAGCTTTCAGTTTGTGCAGTGGCCAGTAACCACAGCAAATTTTGTTATCTGTTTTTAAAAGTGTACCTTCATCTAGGGAACTAACATGTTAAATATTACAAAGGTATGGCTAAATAAGTCCAAAATACAAAACACCTGGTAGGACTAGGTTGTAATATAGCTGTGTTTATAAATGTGCAAAAGTGATAGGTTTACCACTAAGGCAATCTCAAACACTGGATAGTGCTAGGGGGAAAAAAGAAAAAAAGTACTGTCTAATTTAAGGGACCATAAGGCTTTAAGAACTGATCTTAAAATATAAGAGGAACAACAAACATGATCCATGTTATGCTGAACTTGCGTCTGCATAATTAACATTAGAAAAAAATCACAGTAATGTAACTACTTTAGTATTAAAAGAAATTATATTTTACAGTTATATCAGTTTTGATCAGAATAAAATAGAACATTTTTTATTAATTTAATGAATCTTTGCAGAGAAAAGTTAATGCCACTAGGATAACAGCAAAGCAGGAACAAAATCGGTACTGACTATGAGGGTGACTAAAAATTTTTGTATAAGGGTATCGTTAGTGCACTGTGGGCAAAAATAGTGGCACTAGAAAAATGGTCGCTATTTCAGAATGCACATGCTAACTACTGCATGAACAAAATGTCCAAAAAGCAGTACTTGGGCTGTACTAAGTGGCACCAGAAAGCAGGGAATTAGGAATGAATTCTCCATTGACAAAATCACTGCAGTGTGTTGTGTGCCTATAAGAAAGTGTCCCAAACAGAATGTGTTAAAATTTCAGAAGATGAATTAGAAACAGGTGCCTCTTGACCTTGCTTTCAAAATGCACACTTACTTCCTGTTTCAGCTTTAGATAATACTTAATTGAAGCATTACTTTGTGATGATTACTGTCAGAGGGAGAGAAAAAAAAAAGAGGAACAAGCAAAAAGGGAGATAGCATGCAGAAGCTGATTCACAGACACATCATATTCAGTGTTTCCTGTTAACTATAGCTCCCTTGACAGCAGAAATACTTTGTATACCAACTTTTGATTAGCATGAGTAGAAATACAGCATTAATTCCCAGAAGGCTCTTAGACATTCAAGGAGAGCAGGCAACTGATCACACAAACAGCAGCAGACAATGTGTCAATAAATCAGCAGATCTCCAAGTATTTCCAAGAGTGCCAAGTGATACTTGGCAAGTGACACAGTATCTAACTTCACAATACACATTACTGATGTTTCTGAATTGCCAAAAGGAAGCAATAGTTCATCCATGTTAATAGAATCTACTAAAGTAGAAAATACTAACAGTACCTCTACTGTAGGAAACCCAAATGACACTTTATTTCAAATATATCTCAGCTGTCCAAGACCAGTCCCACTGAATCTTGTAATAATGCCTTTAATTTTCATTATGATCCTTTTTATATTGAAGTAGTACCTGCCTACAATAAATCAACACTGGAGCTCAAAATATTCTTAAGTACAGTAGAATCCTATGCTATGTGCACATTTTCTTAGGTGATATGAAGGCAATTGGCTCTAAGTTTACAGAACATCATAACTGATGGAAAGGCTGTTGCTTCTCATAAAATCATGAATAATAAAGCCTTGCTTAGATGGCTGGAGAACAGGTTCACTCAGGCCATTTATATCAGATAGTCTCAAATCATGTAAAGATGCTTCTTGCTAACCACCACACAGTGGTATTCTCTCGCTTTTGGAGTCCAAAAAGATAGTGAAAAGTAATATAACCTTCAGCAGCCCTCAGTTGTCTACAAAACACACCAGAGAGGAGAGAAGAGGGAGGGCAAAATTCAAGTCACAGAATAAGTACAAGGTCTTCATCACTCACATTTTCAGACTTATAGTCTGAGTGTCAGAGCGTGTAGGGACCAAGAAGAAAAGTTGTGGTATAGAAGTCTTTGATCCTCTTCTCCTACTAGGAATCTAAATCGGTAGTCAGAACACTAATGCTGCTAAGTTGGAGGAACTACCCATCAAGTAGTCAAAATAAATCCACTATGTTTTGACAAATTGTATAAATTATGACCTCTTACGTACTGACGCAGAAATATGATAAAGAAAAAACATGGTAAACCTGATCCAAGTCTCTAATATGTCTGGAGTACAACACAACGTTGTCCTACTTATAATATTCACCAGGGAGATGAGTAAAATCTCCGCAGTGATCTAATAAAACTGTTCACTTGACATTTTCCAGGTAAATTGCTGAACTTAAGATCATCAGGTGTTTGTGACTGCAAGCCTGGAGGCTGCTCTAGTAAATAGCAATTTCTGAGGTAATGAAACTAGAAGGTCAGCTAACCAAAACTATCTTAATCAATCAAAAATTTGATCCAACAAATAAACGGGTAAATTCCTCTGAAGCCAACCATATGGTTAGCCTGACAACCCCACCAATGAATTTGTCAGTAACTCATAAAATATTACACAGTATTAAGCAACCTGCTGGAGCTCTGGCAAGAAAGTCATGTTGGACCAACTCCTTGGTGTACATACCTGGATTTGTTTCCCAACAAGATAGCACAAAATGCATTAAATACGTATACTAGGCTGAGAAGCCCAGTCCCTCCAGTTTGTCTGAATCCCGTTACGTTGCTCTGGCCAAACATAGACAAAACCAAACCAAATTTCCACAGCCAAGAACTTCCCTGTGGTCACAGAACTGGTAGAGAGTCCCTCTGACAGACACAAAGCTGACAGTTTTACTCCAGCTCCCAGCCACAGCACAGGAAGCACAAGAAGCAGTGCTGGACTTTCTCTCTTCTCTGTTGGCAGGCTGCTATTTAGAGGACAGTTGGAAGACTTTAGAACATCTCCAAGAGTGCTGCAAACTGTAGTGGGTTGGCATAAAACCAGTCTGGGAATCAAATGGGACTGCAAAGCTCAAACACTTTTTTTGCTCAGTCTCACCCATTATCAGATTTTCTTCTTTTTGTTCATTTGATCTCTTTTCCTGCTGCAGTTTCCAAGGTTTTCTAAGCCCTTTGAATTCCAAGAATATGGAAATTTTATATTGGAATTAATAGAGAAGGTCTTCATTACTGTGATTTTTCAAGTTATATTCATTCAAAGGGAAAACATTCATAAGAACAAGAGATTAGGTGCCCCCTAAAATCATCACATTTGAGCTTTAAGCTCAAACCAACCAGGCAAACTTAGAGAATATTTTCTCCAGCTAGCTTTAATAGCCTCTACATCTTGTCTCAGATTTTGTCTCTACATGCTGAACTGTTCCGCTTCTTTCTGCTGGAACGCTGCTTGGCTCAGACACTGGTAATTATGTATAATGATTTCGGTCTGCACTGCATCCCTCAATAGATGCTTACCTTCATTTTTAATTCCTTAACATTTAGATTGCTTTCTAACTTGAAATTTTGGTTGTATGTGGCTGTCAATGCAATATGATTCTTTTGCATCAAGCTTCTTTTTCCTCAATGCTCTTGATTTTCCTAAAAAGCTGTTCGTAAATGCCATGCAAATTAAAAGCGACTGAGAAATTTCTGTGGGTGGAGAACATGTTAAAATAATTATTCATCCCTAATGGCAATGTGGGAATAACAACTGTGCTTTGCCATTAGTCATAGCTTGGAATCACATCTACCAATCTATAACAGGGACAAATGTTATCCCCCTCAACAACAGAGTATTGTAGAAACATTAACTGGTTAATTTTCACAATGCCACTTCCAATATGTGATTGGGAATGAACATTATTCTTGCTCTACAGAGGACAAATTGATCCTCTAAAGCATGCTACGTTAGAAGATGTGATCTGTTTGTGGTAGCAAAACATTTCATGAAGATTAACCTCACTGTGCTCATGAGATTCTAAAAGAATCATATAATGGATGACCAGAACATTTCATTGTCAGCAAAGGCCGAGAGGCAGGAGGATCAATGCTTTCTGAGTTTAATAACTCAGAAAATGCACAAGGAAAAATAACTACAGAAGCAATTATTCCTATGTAGATAGAGCATGCTTGTGCCCCCTCCCCCACCCCCCATTATCTGCATAGTCACATTGTAGAAGCAAATGCTAATTTCAGCAAGACTTATTTAGATACTGATTTAATTTCTGAGTTACCGTTTATAAATTACTTTTACCGGTAGGTTCTGCCCACTCTTCAGTTGGGTATCCACTGGTGTTCTTCACAACTACAGCAATAAGAGCTAATACTTCAGTGTTTTTCAAGTGTATGTGAGGAATTAGCCCTCATCTAAACTGGGTCCCTTGAAAATTCTGACATTTCAGGTAAAGATCCACTTGTAAACGTGCTTTATTCATGCTGTCACATGACAAAAGATTAATAAAGTGTCTGCCATACACCAGAGTTCTATTAGGATAAGATGTTTATCAAGAACATACACACACAGAAAGCAAGCAGACAGAAGAAATAATTAGAAAATACATTCCACTTCTGTTCTTTAAAGCTGAAACTTACACTCTTCTGTATCCTCATGTGACAAGCAGCCTGAGGTACTATTTCTCCATCAACAGAGTCCCTTCACCTTCAATAAGCTTAACATCCTTCTCTGGTAAGCAGAACAGAAAATGAAGGCGTTAAGAAGTAGAGAAAAAGAGAAGTGGGTGAGAAAGAGCAAAAGATGTGCACAGAGCATCTGGGAGCAGCTGCTCTGCAAGAGAACATGAGCTGGGAACAAGCGCAGCAATGAGGCTGGCACTAGCAACTGCACCAACAAGAGCCAGAATGTGAAGTAGCAACTCCAGGACAGGGCCAGAGACAATGGCCAGGATCAGACACAGCCCAAATCACTCCACTCAACTATGGTGATTAGGCTGATTCCTTGCTAGCAAATTAGAACTGTTTTGAATCTACCCTAGATGATTTAACACTGGGTGTCAACAACAGTGGGTTATGAAACGACGAGAAATACATTTCCCCTTCTGTTCACCAGAAACCAGGACTTCTTTAGTATAGAGAGGAGCCTGGCCTCTGTAACACATGCTGCCATCATGTAGAGCAGAACACTGCTATCACACTGAGGGCAATGCTAACAGTGCAGTTTCTACAACAGTTAAAAATTCACATATGAAGCACAGGAAGATCTGGGCTACCACTGTCACGTGAATCCGCTTTCCTATCTCTGGAGTCAGCCTCAATATCCTGGCTTTTTAATAAAATCCTAAATTTGTAACAGCTGGGTTTTTCAAAACCTATGTAAATAGCTATTATCCAGGAAAAAAAATCAATGTATGGAAAAGCCAACCCAAGACAAGTCTAGGATCTCATCCTGAAAACCTTATAAGATGGTTAAAGTAAATAGAGTTGATGTAAACAAAATCAAGCTATCAGAATGCTTGTTTGCTGATATGAAGGACAATTAAGAAAGAAAAAAGGGTGTAAAAGAGAAGCATTTCTAATACCTACCCAAGCAGCATTCTTAGTATACAGATGATCTGACACCAAAAAACAGCAAAAAAAGACCCTATAAGATATTATTAATGCTATCTAAGCACACTGATTCATACTAGACAGACAAATCCATTAGCAATACTTAATAAGGAGAGATAAAATGAGTTTCTTCTATACTTAATTCCATACATGCATTTAAGGCTGCCCTAAGCCCTTTATGAAACTTAATGTCATCTTCTAGCCCTTTCCTATTTATTAAAAATTGGAGAGCTTAAATGTGGAGATCTGTATTAATGATACATTAAGACAGGAGTTACATCAAATAAATCAGAAATATTTATTTCTCTAATACACATTCCAATAACATTAACATGACATTACTGTTTGCTGTGTGATACAACTGTACCTCTACATAAGTAATGTAAATGTCCTAAGAATCATACATTTTGAACTTGTTGGTTTTCAAAGGCAATCTGAGACCTTACCAATGAATTGATACATACTTTAGGCTTCATTAATTTTTATCTTCTTAAGACCAGAATGAAGTAAAATACTGACATCTACATTTGAAGATACTGAGAGAACACTTTTGCATGCATGTGATTTCTGTTTTTAAAGGACAGTTAAAATACACTCAGAGCAAACTCAGGAGAGGCTGGAGAAGGACCACTCAGGTCAGTACCAGCAAAAGTAAAATGCAAGTAGAACTAGACAGGAGGATTTTAAGTTGAGAATGGAGGCAGATAGGAACATCTGAAAGGAAAACACTGTGTAAGAACTAAATAGACTGGCACATAGTATTTTCCTTTCTCAATGAGTATCATAGGTAAAAAGTCTGAACTACAAAATAAACAAAAACTGCCTGCAGAAGTCATGACTCCTGGAATGCTGACAGGAAAATTCTGCTAGAGGCATTTCTGTAATTTGTTGTTTGTTTTACCTTGAGGGGAAATGTGGGGACAACAACAAATGGATATTATAACACTGCAGTGAAAATGCATTCATCTTCCTACTTTAGGTCTCCCATTCTTTGCTGTTCCCAAGAAAGCTATCATATGAGAGAAATCATAGAACCTTGCAGCTGCCTGTCTCTTAACCCATTAATTAAGCTTCTCTTTTTGGTCCCTGTTCTCCATATTTAAATAATTCCTCTTGTCCTTTTCACCTCTTTTTTTCTTTTTTTCACCACTCCTTGTTAAAGTATATTTTCCAAAATTACCGATATTTCTCCATCATATCATTTTGCCAGACAAGATGATTTAACATCACCATTTCACAGAATCATAGAATCATTAAGGTTGGAAAAGGCCCACAACATTATCAAATCCAATTTGCAAACACCAAATTCTTCATAATGCTTTACTTTTATGTTGCATTTTTTACTTTGTATGACAAACTAACACTTTTTTTTTGTTGACGCTGAGACAACCTCGGTGTAGTAGGGAGGATTAATGCTGACCAGAACATAGAATGTTTTCCTCACTCTCACTTGAAGTTGCAATAGGCTCTATGTGGATAAAAAGATAATTAGTATTTCCATAGAAACAAACCCTTAACTTCCAAATTCATGTGGCTTTTAAGTACTACCTACAAGCATATAGAAGGTGAACTTTTTCCTTTTTTTGAGTTCTTCATAAACCAAGGAGACAATCTAAAAACTTTCCCGAAAGACAAGTTTTTCAATAATGTAATACTAGATACAGTGTAGGGTTCAAGTTTATTATCCACATGAGATCCATAACCTGTGAATACAGTACTGTTAAAAAATGTCATTCTTCTCATAAAGTACATACTTTCCAGCTGGGTGCAAGTTAAAATAGTTTGATATTTATGTTCTTGTGAGACTAAAGTGCAGATGGATGTAAAATTTGTCATGCAGCCCAGAAAAAAAGACATCTCCAGGGTGTTTTATTCTACCATAGCAGCCATGTACAATTCAATACGTGCTCCAGAGCATTTAGTTCTTCTAAAAACAGTGTCAGCAAAATTTCTGTGTCTCTTTCATGAATATTTTAAAAATGTTAATCAGGCTGAAGCATGAATGTTCTTTAACAAGACGGCTGCATTTCACTGCTGGAGGTTTAGCAAGTGAAGAGAACAGCACAGACCTGCAGATTCTAGCAATGCTTCTGTTGCATACATAACTGGATCAGCACTTTACTAACAGAGTTAAATTTCAAGCATTCAAGAAGCCTCAAATCCTGACATTCTTGAGTCTCACAGAGAATACATACACATTGCTGAGGTTGCAAGTGATCCACTGATGATAGAGCTCAAAGACACTGTCAAAAATCTGCACTACAATATTGTTGCCTGAAGGATGTCTCTCACTTTCAACAACTCTGAGAGCTATTTCAGAGAATTTCTCTAATTCAGAAAAAAATAAATATAAAAAGTTTTACTTTTAGAAGTATCTGTTACACCTCATGTGTTTAATATAAACCTGCAGCTAAGCATGCCCACACATCCAGCACACAATAAGCATACAAGTGGTGGGGTGTGTGCACAGAGCATACTGTATGATATACATATTATACTGGTCTGGTACAGTTTGCATTTCTTATCCCTGCACAGCAGCTACTGATGTCAATAACAGCAGCATTTTTGAAAAATGTTGCTCTGACACACTGAATCCTATGATTCCTACATTTCGACTAAAAATTCCACTTTTCCTCAGTTTCTTTTACCCTAAGGCATATTAAAGTCAAACTTTGAATTTAGGCTATATTGTCTCTCTCTCCCACTAAATTATCTAAATATAGGAGCTCAAATTGAGATTTTTTTTTTTTCTTGAAAAGGCTTTCAGATTTTTCTTTTACATAATAACTTCCTAGGTTGACAAAAATTAAAAAAAAAATAAAAAATAAAAACCAGGATGCTACCTATCCACCAAAAGAATGGAAAATAGACATTCTAGTCATTTTTATTTTTTTTCTGTTTCTGCATCTCTCTTGTTTGAAGCTAACCAGAATTTTTTAGCAGTCACATGCTAATGTTATGTTTACTTAATGGATAAAACATTGAATAGTGATGCCTGTAAAAGACTGGTCCCCAGTTTTCACATTTCATTGTTTCTTTATATAAGCAACAGCAAATCAAAGAAACACCAAGGAGGCTCACAGCACCTTTGCATCAGGCTCTTTCCAAACATTAGAGAGACAGTCTCCAGGACAGGCAGCTTACAACCAAACACTCTGCTCCTGAAGGATTTGGGCACACACACCATGAGTGGCCCAACTGCTATCAAGCCTTGCAAACGAAGTTCTTATTCACATAGATATAAATGGATTTGATTACAGTTCCAATGAACTAATTTTAAACCACTCAAACTCTCTCCATTTAAAAGCACAGAACTTTTGGGCTAACAACAGTCCCAACTTCCCAACAGCTCTGCAGATGTTGTTATTTTGGGAGCTGCTGTTGACAGAATGGCTTTAGCATGAGGTGCTGGGGCCTCTACAGATGGGAAGGGATGAGGGGCTCATCATCGCTTCCTTCTTACAAGGCAGGATATGTCATCTATACCAAAGCCCTTAGCCAAATACCAAACACCCCAGCCTGGATGGTCAGTGTACACTAAAATCAAACAAACAATCCCTACAGAAACAGCCTTCTGGCTCCACATGTGAGGAATGTCAAAAGTGGCAGCCTCCCTGTGTGCTGAGGTCAGGGCTCCCCTCATGACGTGCAAGCTATCAAGTTGCCAAGCTCATAGCGTGCACTGGCAGAGCATTCATAGAGGGAAAATTTGTTAAAGAATGCCTCTTTCTGTTGCCAAAGAGATGTGTCCAGAGAAGGCGGATTTATTTAGTACAGTGAGTCTTTCAGGACCTACAATTACATGAAGGATTGAAGAAATGGGGGAAAATTTGAATCTGCAGTTGCAAAACTCCTCCAAAAAACTTTGCTATTTCTCATTGGCACTCGACGAAAGCAATGATGTTTGTGATTCTGCACAACTTCTAATTTTCATTTGTGGGACAAATGATTCTTTCGAAGTCAGAGGAGCTTGCTGCACTGAAAAGCATCAAAGGAACAACTACAGGAGAGGATATCTATGAGAAAGTTTGCCAAACTATGGATGATTTGGAGCTGGACTGGGGTAAACTATTCAGTGTGACAGCTGATGGTGCTCCTAGCATGGTGGGGTCCATGAAAGGAGTGGTTGCATGCATTGACAAAGAGATGGACAAACACAACCATTCCCATCCAATAGCCATACACTGCATCATCCACCAACAAGCACTGTTTTGTAAATCACTGAAGCTGGACTCTGTCATGAAAATTGTGGTTTCTTGTGTTAACTTCGTTAGAGCTCATGCACTAAACCACAGACAGTTTCAGGAATTTCTGTCTGAGCTAAATGTTGCCTATGAAGATATTCTGTACCACACAGAAGTCTGTTGGCTGAGTCGAGGGAGAGTTTTGAAACGATTTTATGACTTACTTCCACAGGTTTATGATTTTATGCTTTCTAAAAACAAAGAAGTACCAGAGCTCAAAGATGCAGAATGGAAATGGCACCTTGCGTTTCTGACAAGTGTAACAGAGCTACTCAACAATTTCAATGTCCAACTTCAAGGAAAGGGGAAGCTCATCTCTGATATGTATTCACATGTGAAAACATTTCAATTCAAATTACACCTGCTCATTAACCAAGTAAAGGGGGAAAACTTCTGCCATCTCCCCGCAACTCAAAACCTGTCTGCAGAAAAACCAGCAGTTGCATTCCCAAACAAAACATGTATGGATGTACTAAAAATGTTGCAAAAGGAGTTTCAAATTAGATTTAAAGAGCTTCGTCTCCATGAACAGGACATACAGCTTTTCTGTTGACATTGAAACTGTTGATCCGATTTACCAAATGGAATTGGCTGAACTACAGACCTGTGACTCGCTGAAAGATGCATTCAAATCAAGCAGCCTTACTAATTTCTGTGCATCTCTCCTCTCAGAGACATATCATAATCTCAGGAACCATGCACTCAAAACTGCAACCATCTTTGGCAGCACCTATGTCTGTAGCAGACCACAGCAAATGAAGAAAACAAATCTTCTATTAATAAGATTGACTACTGCAGTATATGAATTGATATATGAGTTCATACTTTATAATGTTTAATGCAATGTGTAATTGTTTAACTGATATATTTTGATGATGTAAAACTGTGACACATTTGTGTATTGTTTTTGTATTTTTTTGCTTTTAGCTTTTCTCTCTACCTTGTAGTTAGCCTTTCAATAAGAAGAAAAAAAAGGAAGAAAAGTCTGAATGAACAGAGGTGGCTTTTCTTAAAGTCATAGAATTACTTTCACGTCATGTTAATTTGGATTATATTGATCAGACTCTTTCTAGGAACTGGCTTTGGAGAGTCTGGCCTCCAGAGTCACATAACTGGATATCAGGTGATACGTCACCTGTCTACTCCAGAAGAAAATGTGACTCTGCTTAGAGACTTTTTAGACTGTCAATATATCTAAGAACTGCTTAAGAAAAGAAGAGTGCTTTTAAGAAAACAAACCTTAACCCTGTGATGTGTGAATTGATTTGAACTGGATTCAGAATATTTCTTTTGGTTGTGATCTGTGTATTATGTTGTCTATTGTTTTTATGTTGGATTCTATGCTTTATGTATTGTCTTCATAATGTATTGTTCACTTCGTAATTGTTATGGTATAATACATATATATCTCAATATGTATTATATAATTAATATAGAATTAATATATAATATCATATAATTTATAATATAATAGCACATTTATATAATGTGTTAAGATTGCATAATGATGTAATAGTAATAATGATAATGTAACTTTAGCACATTTGCATAAGGTGTTAATAGGTAGTTTTCTTTCAATTATGTATTGTTTGATTATGTATTGTTAAGTTTGTTGTTATGGTGCCATATAGATAAGAGATATTGTTAGTTATTGATAAGTTACTAATTAGTGTCAAGTTTTTTGATAATTATTGTTAATGAGGCTAAGTGCTTAACTTATTTAAGAGAGGGGAAAAAAGGCTCTTCTCTTAGATAACAGAAGCACCTGTTTAGAAACATCTGAACAGGTATTTTAAGAGTAAGAACCCCTGGGGAATACCTCAGGAGATACGATCTTATCTCTCTTGGGAAGAAACATCAATCCCTGGAGTGATAAGAGAATTATTGACTTATTTGATTGGCTTTTCAATTGGCTTTCTAATTGGCTTGTATTATCCATAGTAAATCCCTTATACTCAGAAAATTCTTAAACCAAGATTGGCAATTTTAATATGGAATTCGGAACCCAACAAAAGGATATTTTGAATTTGGCTGAATTTGGTTTTTCTATAATATTCACCTGTGCCATTTAACTAAAAGACAAAAGGGGGAGATGTAGCAGAATATTAGGCTGTATTGCAGCATGTCAGACTATGATATAATGTCTTAGGTATGGAAACCTCATCTTGTGACCGTCCTGTGGCTCTGGGACAGTGACACATGACCACCTTTCCTTTTGTCTATTGGTTGTGTTAACCTAGACAATCTTTGGACTATAAAACCAGATGAATTTGCAAAAAAAGAGGAGACTCCATGAGACTCCATTAGCTTCTCCATTTTGCCCCTTGTACAGCTTGTATATAGGCTGTCTTTCTTTCCTGGATCCTCTGGAACAGCACCATGCACACGAGGCCAGTATGTTTCGTTGGCAGTTGTGGTTTCAGAGGGTCCTGATCCCTGACACTACCAAATGGATGATTTCGTTCTAAGGGATCGCAAACACAACTGAACGACAGCGGGTGGTCTGTGCCGCGGCATGAGAATCGCGGCAGCCGTCCCCGCCGCTGCCGGGACACACCGCGGGTCCCAGGGCCCGGGAGCGCCCGTACAGCAGCACGGGGCCGGCGGTGCCCAGCGCAGCCCAGCCGCGCCGGGGCAAGGGCTGCCCCGCTCCCCGCCCGGCCCGGGGAAAATCGCGGGGGCGGCTGGGGGCGACCCCCTGCCTTCTGCGGAAGGGCGCTGCCTCGATCCCAGCCCCTGCCCTTCTTAAGGAAAACAGGATTTTACACAGACAAGGTAAATGGGCACTCCTTACACATTCTCCCCTTCCCAAAGCCCCAGGACCTCCCCCCCCAAGACCACCCCGAGACCCGAAGCCCCCCCCGACAACCCCAAAAGAGACCCCAGCACCCCTCAAACCCCAACAGTATCTTTCCACAAGTTTAATTAAAGACCTAGTAGAGAGTGAACAATCTCCACACCACCACCATCTAGAAGGCAACCACCACAAACACTGTCTCTTACACTGAGATAGCTTCAATAATGAAGCAAATTAAACTAGATGAATTTGTGCCCAAGGAAACATTCCTCTTAATGGGCAGAGTGGTGGGACTGCTGTGGTTCTACAGAAAAGCCAGTTACTATTTAACCTTGCTGGAAGAAGCATTATGGCATCACATGGATACATTAAACTTGTAATTTCACTTGGAGAAAAGCATCAGGGATAGAGACAAAGTGAATAAAATTTAGTAGCTCACATATTTAGTTACAAGAAGGTGCATCAGTTCAGGGCTGAACAAAACCAAAACTAACAAAAACTATAACCCTTGTTAAAATTTCTTACTCATATTAGTACTTCAAGCCACAAACAGAGTCAACCTGCTTTTAAATGACAGTTTCAATAAAAAGCATTGAATCTCCTCTGTGAAAGATTATCATAACAAGCATTCATATTGAATCAACATGAGATTTTACATCTACATTCCTAAGTTGCAGTGTGAGATATGTGACCACTCAAAAATCTAAATAAAATGAAGGAACAATTTGTTTCAGATAGATATAAAATATTTCCTTGATTTTACAGTTCTTATGGTTCCATTTAAACAACCAGAGCAAGGCAATAAAAAGGACAATCTCTTTAACCATCCTGTCCTTATTATAAGGTCTAATCCTCCTGTGTGATGGGACAAGAAATTAAAACTAGGCACTAGAAGGGCTCCAAACTGTACAAAGAAAGCTGAGAATATTTAATATCTTCTTTTTATTGTTGGTTTTGTAAGCTTTTGTGTCTAGGCACAACACAGATTAAGAAAGATGTTTAAACCCCCCACAAAATACATTCCCAGTATTACTCTTTAACACTTACCTATATCTTATCCATTAAAGTGGAAATTTTATGGGGGAAGAGTGAAAGGTAAATAAGGTGCACCAGCAACAACAACAGATCAAATTAATGATCTGAATGTGTTTTACTAATCATTGCAGCCCATTTAGCCATGGCTTCTTCTGTTGAATTATGTGATGTCATGCTTACTCCACAGCAGACTTCCTCCAGGTTAAAAATTACTAATATTGTTGTTATCTTCATTGAAAATGGTATTTGAAGTGTCCTCTTGCCTTCAACTCGTCCTTCTAAAAGCCCCATTACATGTGTTTGATACTCTGACCTGTCATAATCACTCCCTGACAATTTCTTGCTAAGTTTGTTTCATGAGATTGACTAATTTCCCACAACTACTGACTGTGAACATAACTGAAAACTGGACAGTACAACATGGATGCATCTGAATGCAAATATAACAATCTGAAAAAAAAAATACTCTATTTTTACTTTTTACTTCAGATGCTTCATAAAAGTGTTCTGGAAAGATAATTTTTTTTGCCCCTGCTTACTCAGCAATACATCTGGAAAAAAAGTATCAAAAGTGCTTATTCTCTCTTCAGAGTTTTAGACGACATCAGCGTTATCTCTTCCAGAAGAAAACCAATTTCTGCTACTATTAGCAATGAAATCTCTTTCACTGTCAGGGTGAGAAGTGTAGCCCAAAGACAAGAAGATGACAAAAGCAAGCAGTTTTGATGAAGAAATTTATTTATATGAGATAGTAAATGCTGCCATGTCCTTCTGATAGTGTGCTTGCAAATCCAAAGGAGACAAAGGACAGAGAGGTTCCTTACAGATCCTGACAGAAGGCAAAGGTATCCTGCAGTACTGTTTCAAGTAGACCATAGAAACTACATTTGTAAGACCAAAAAAGAAGTATGGAAGTTTTCCAAAGCTGTTCCAGGGTACATTAAAACCTAAAAGCAGCCACCAATCCCCAATACTTAAATCTTTTAAATAACAGCTGGTTTTCTGAGTCAGCGCTTGCCAGTCCTGAGGCCACAAGCCTGTTCCTTGAATAAAAGTATCCTAATTCTTGCCTCTACTCTCTGTAGTGAGGCTTATCTTTGTTAAGCTTATTACTTTGGAAAAGGATTGTTTTCCAATAACAGCTAGTAGTAGAGCAAATGTGAGTTATCTGAACACTCTCCTCAGGACCTTCTCTTTCAGAATGTCCTTTAATATCGTATTCTTTAGTTTTGTAAAGCCTGTGCTTACAAGCTTAAACAGTAACTTTATGTACCTATTTGTGCCTCTTGGGCACAAAACTTCATTGAAAGTACGTCTTACTACAGTGCTCCAGTCACTGCTATGGACACTTTCAAGCCTCGAATCCCTAGTGAAGAGATGGAAAGATCAATCAGATTTAAAAAAGAGGAAAAATTAATAACCTTGTATATCTTCCAAAGATTCTGTTCTGAAGTGAACCATACCAAGGTGTTACCTTCTTGTCATAAAGCAGAAATTATTTCCCCATGTTTAACTGTAGATCAGGTTATGTACCTTTTACATCAGTCAGCCTTAGATATAAAAATATTATTCCTACTACAAGCACAGTAAACAATAGATATGCCTTCTCTGTATCACCCATTTTGAGTTTTAGGTAACATACATGAGTTTTAGGTAACTTTTGCCATGTGTACTCCCTATAGTAGTCTGGTTCTTTTCTGTGCACCGTCTATCCCTAAGTACTTCTTCAGCCTTTCAGCACCTGACTTTTTCCTTGAATTTGTCTTTAACGTCTGCCTTGATACTAATACTTCATTCAGATCACTCTTCTGTTGCTCAGAAATTATGCTATGCATCTTAGACTAGTCTGTCAGTCTTTGTGCTCAAACTAAGCTTTTGTGAGATGCTTAGGTCAGCTCAGGGCCTGCCCACAGTGATCTCTGCTTCCCTCAACAAAGTAGGACCTTTCTCATCTCTTTTTCTTAGATAGTATCAAATGCAAAATCACCCAATAATTTTCAAATTGTTTAATACAGTCAAAACAGACAACTGAGGCTACAACTGTCTTGACTGATTCCAGCATGCCAGACTCTAACACATTGAAGCCCCCATGAACTATTGGGAAGAACAAATGCAAGATGCATATACATCCGGGAGATATTCACATGTTCATGATAATAATAATGCAATAATAATAAATATATATTAACATTAATAGCTACTCCACTGAAAACTTTGTTTTCCATTATGAAAGGATATGACAAACAACACCTACCAAAAGAACAGAAATAATTTAAACAATGTAGTAATGCTGTCTTTCATGTGGAAAACTTGACCAGAAATCTTCTTGTGATAGTCGCAGAAAGATGTCAGACATAACTGCAGCATTCTTGTTTCAAGATCCTTCAGTAAGACACTCCTTGATGGCTTAGATCAAGCAGTATAATGAAAAAATCATTCATACCAAAACAAATGTCACATGGCATTTCACCAGCAATTCCTGAGAGATGTTAAAAGCAAAATTAAGGCATCCTAAGTATTCTTGTCTATAATAGAGAGTGATGATCAAGCACAGTGAGCTTTGCTCTGTAGAAGTTAGAGGGGTGACCATCCACTGTCATCAGCTGTGTATTTAATGGATGCCACTGTCTCTTGAAATCACATAAGGGTTATTTTTGGTGAACTATAATAATGAAATTATTATTAACATACTCATAATACATTCTTACCAACAAGCTAGCCAGCTGCAGTTTTTCCATTTGAAAATAACTGACCAATTAAAGAGTTATCCACTTTGAGTGAATCATGCAATGACCCTGGGAATTTCACGCAGATATTTAATGCATGTTGCCGAAGCTTGATCCGTTCATAAAATAATACTCCTTTCTGTAACGATTCATATATTCCTGCCAAGATGGAGCCGTAACAGTTACATGTGCCTGCAATTAAGGGCTCTCAGAACACTGACTAACGTGATAAGGTTATAAAATCCTTACTTCCATTTCACTGGATCTATCTGTGTTGAAAAAACCCCAGAATTCTACTCTGAAATGCATCATCTAACCCAGAACTCATTATTTAAACTCAAGTACCAGGTTTTCTGTTAAAATTCAACATTAAAATCTTTTTTTATGCACCCTCCTCCTGCAATATATTCCCAAGGACATTTATTAGCTGTCAGCTGGATATAAATGTAGAACAGATGGTACCCTAACGTAGACAGGTAATATGCATCTCTGGATCACCTTTTATCATAACCATAAGGACCAAGTTGCTTGAATTCAAGTTACATCATTACAGCTACAAACTTCTGACTTCTTTTCATGGTTTTCTATTGAAGAAAAGAGGTCTGTTTAGAATTTCTTTCCAATTTCCCTTTTGATAAGAACAGGTTAACCAAAAAAGGCACTTTCAGAGGACTGCAGCGTACATCAAATAACTCTTAAAGCACAGTCAATGTGAGACTATCAGGAATAATGAAAAGCAGATATTGATCAAGTAAATTCCTATTTTAAAACACTATCCTAATTAAATAAATTCTAAGAGATTAAATTGATTTTCTTAAGCAGAAGCTAAATGCAATAAATTCCTCTATAGTTACAGCAGTTAGATTGTGAAATTGTAAGAGCTTTACAAGTATATATGAGCGTTCTATGAGTTCACAAGGACAGAGCTCAGGGAGTGGGTGGAAATTAAGGAGGTGTAGCAATGAGATGGATGAGCCTCAGAAGAGGGATTTCATGCTCAGCAATATTTGCCATGAGCTTTCTGAAACTTCAGTTTAAAACACACAACAAAACAAGGCCCTGTTGCCTTGTGTTCATTTAGCCATGATCAAGCTCCAGAGAGGGAAAAAACCTGCAGTTATTTGGCAGTTCTGTATACCAACTGCACAGAAATAAAATAACAGTCAAGGACAGGATAGAGGAGATTCTGCACACAGATTTTACCAGTTCTCATTAAATGTTAGACATGGAAGTCACATATAATACACTTAGAGCCTGGTAAGTTTTATTCCAGTGTAAGCTTTGTTACTATTTCAAAAGCAATGGGGGGAAAATGAAATAGTTTTGTTATTTTGTATATTTCACAGCCTTCTGTTTTGGAAGTAAGATTTCACGTAATTTTTATGAGTTACTAAACACGTGGAACAAGAGTGGCAATGAGAGGGTGTCCTTAGTTAGTGTACCCTTTAAACTTCTACTGGACAAGGAGCTTTAGCCTTAAAGTCAGAAAAGTTTCAATCATACTAAAGAAAGAGAGAAAGATAAACAAGTGAAAACCAAAGAAAACCAAGTGTGGCATGCCAGAGCTGACTGAACACTTACTTCTGCTCAGCTGGCTATGTGAGAGAACCTGAAGTTGACCAAGTAGTCAAGATAACAATAAAAAACAGGTACTGACTTCCTATGTTTGAGTATTTTTATTATTTACTGAATAGTCCACCCAAAAATATGTCCCTAAGGATTCCAAGTCATTTGGGAAGAGGTTATAAGATATGTTCTGTCCCTGCATGTGTCCTCCTGGCTGGTGACCTTGGAAGAGGAGTTCTGGGAAGCTAGGTTGGCTGTGCTGAATGGCATATGCCTAGCCATAGGCATGGTGGCCCAGAAACCCCAGAATTTCCTGTGTTTGCCCACGATGGTGAGGTGGGTAAAGGTCAGGAGGCAGAACCTGTTGACTGCAGTCCTCAGCTGTGATGTGCCATTGTGACAGATGTAGACTCAGGCAGAAGGGGAGAAAAACGAAAAAAGTAATAGCCCTGCAACATAGCAGATAAAAACAGAATGGAGTGGAAGATTTTTGAAAAACTTTCTTTTTTTCCTGTATGATTTATAATATGTACTTTTAGTCCATAATGAAACTATTGAAAAGGAATTATGTTTATTATTAAGAAAGCCAGTTCCATTGAAATGTGGTATCTTTACGTGGCTTGGATCATATGGATGTACACAGTACTTTTTTGCAAGTCAAATGGATAATTTACCTATCATTCTCTTTCCTAAGTACTTAAGAATCAACAATATTTTTAAGGGAAGGTTCTTTGTTTCCTGCCAAAGAGCACTGAAACAAAAGCTGTTGCCTCCAGCCTTTGCCACTGCTGAGCAGTGTAAGGTGAGCACACACAGCACAGCCAGAGGTATGGCAGAAAGCATACTTTACCTCCATGCCTCACTAAATAATACATTGGCAACGCAAGCATGTAAGAGATTTGGTGTCTCGTAACTACTATCAGACGTGTGTCTATCGAGCTTCATGTTCGTCAGTCAAATGAGACCAGTGAATTAAGAGAATGTTTAAAATTGCCTTCCTTTAAACAGGCACACAATGAATGCAGCAGAGTCACAACCAGAAAACTTGACTGAGAAGAACAAAGTGGTAAGATAAGCTCAGTACAAATATGCAATTTATGTGGTTTAGGGGGGAGGTTGTTGTCTTTTTTTTGTGTAAATAGGCTCTCTAGTGTGAGGCCTGGCACTGTTCATGTAATAAATGAGAGTAGTGGGATGAAAGGAAATATAATAAGCATGTCTTTTCTCAGTCCCACAAATATGAATAATGCACTTTCTAGTCCTCTCAGATGATAAAATGTGTTGATTTTGTTGGTAAGATATGAGAATTAATGTTTCAGTGTGATTTGCCTTAAACTACCAGTACCTTTTAACATTTGTTAGAATAAGGTCTGTCATAATTCTGAGTTGAAACAACATTTCTTAAAGTTTTATATTTAGCTATACATATTTATATCAGGATAAAGGTTGGGATGTTAAATGATAGCCCCAAATAATCTATTTTCTCAAAACATGACTAGGAATCTGGAAGTGCTTTATATTTTCTAGTAATCAAAAACGATTTTAGCTCTTTATAAACTTTTCTGAAGTACTTTTGTTAAGAAGTGTCTGAAATGTAAATGAAGAAATGTTACAGATACTGGAGGTTCTGCTTACCTGCAGAAGAAACTGAAAGCTTTTCAAGCAATGGTGTCAGAAGCAGGCACCCAACTATCATGCACATATAGAGTCCTTAGCACAAAATAGGTTAGTGAATACTGCAGTTGGACCAAATGATTGCCCTAGAACCCTTCCAACTGAACTATTTTATTCTATTCTTGACTAGATTTAGAGAAGAACTCATGCCGCTACTGGTCCTCTCTCTCACCACCCTCTCTCCCTTCCCAGCACTGCCATAAAGTAGGGGGTCAGCTGCTTTTTGTTCTGTAGCTTCCTGTGGATCCAAAGCATTATTCTTCAGTGGTTTGGGAAAAACGTTGGGTTGAAAGAGACACAGTCTTCATTAGCAACACGTTGTTCTTTCCCTCATAATCTATCCCAAGATGGCCTATGGAGCCTCATGCCAGGGATTCCTAAGAGTGCAGATTAATTGGAATCAGCATGGGATAGAAAGAGAAGTCTCAGAGGCAAGACCTGGATGAAGTAGTATGGCAGATCATATAAAGGACTTCTGAAATCCTGTCCTCAAAACATTTGAGTGTTTTTTGCTGTGAGGTTTTTTTTCTTTGTGTGGTTTGTTTTGTTGGGGTTTTTTGTTTGTGTAAATTGAGAAGAGAATCCACCTCAACAAGCAGTGGCAAATGGAAGGTATTTGACAACAGACTGTTTTCTAAAGCTAGGAGAGGACTCGCTAGTACAATACCCATGATGGTATAATTCCATGGGCATACAAGCAACACCACTCACCTAATAGTTCTACAAGTAAACTGTTTACTATTTTTTCAATTTTTACTTTTTTCTTTGCTAGTGAACAAATGAAAGAGAATGTAACAAACATTTAAGATAGCAAGAATATGATGAAAATGCAGGTAGCCATTTTGGCAAAGGAACATACAGCAGAACGTACAGTTTTCCTCAACAGCTCTTTACTTACATGCATATGTTCACCTATCAATTGAATGCAGCCTGTAGACAAGGTCTCCTCTACTGTTCAATTTAAAGTGCAAGAAAAGCAATATCATTTCAATGATCCTACTGTAGAGACAGATTTACCAGCAACTTCAAATTTTAAAAAAACCACGGAATTTATTGGATATCTGCAATTCATGAGTGCAAAGCATTCACAGGCCTTCCCATAGCTGTTTACTCAGGAAAGGTAAACATTTATCAGATTTAAAATATGCAATTAACAATTACATCTTATAAAATCAAAGGGAGAGAGATACAAAAGATCCTAGAGAAGAAACACGCAAAAAAGGAAAGTCTACAGTTTGACTGCAGTACTATCACTGGCCTCATAAAATACATTAATGAAAAAAGTTTATAGTTGGCATTCACAAAGCCCAACTTTTGAAGGTTATATAGCATTTTAGGTAGTTCCTTCATGAAAATTCCACCACCCACTTCTGCAAGAATGACTGTTCAGTAGTTAATTTTTTCATACTGCAACCTTCCTCTCTCCAACACATCCATTTTGGCCACAGAACCATACATACCTGGGTCTCCAAACCAAGGAAAATGAAAGAACAATGCTCCCTACAGAGTTTTAACCTAGCTGAAATCTTTGCCGTATCACACCGGTAATTTTTTTAAATATGTTGCTTGTTTTTATGGGCTCTCACTTGACTGTTACTAGCAGGTGCAATGGGACTCTAACAACGTTCCGCCTTGCCACAAGTCCCATATCAGGCATCTCTGGGGAACAGGACAGTCACAGACTCACAGAAATGAATTAGCCTGTAATTTCAGCAAATTGAATAATGTAAGTCTATTGTCACTATGAGAGAATAAATCAAGAAGGTAAGTTTGGGGGAGAAATAAATAGGCCAGGGGACAAATATAGCCAGATACTGAGAACCAAAAATAGCAGACAAAAGAAAAAAAAAACCCTGATACTTGATAAAAGCAACAGTATCCTGCTGTGAAGTTCTCCACTTAAATAAGATAATTTTGCAGATGGACAGCAATAGTCAAAAACTGCAGTCAGCAGAGCAAGTATGAAATTATAAAAATTATTTAGGTCAGTCAAAATCTGTGCTTTTCTCATTTCCTCTATTTTCTTCCTACATTTTTGGAAAGGCTAAAGCACTATAAGGATCAGGAAACAATTAAAATAAATTACAACCTTAGATATTCAGTATTCACCACATATTTTAATTGAAATAAATTTCCACTAGTATTCTACAGTGCTTTAAGCTGCTATGAACAGAAAGAAATTGTAAGATCAGAGGCACCAGTAATAAAATGTGAAAATCTCAAGTGACCTCTAGGACATACCAAGTTTATTCCTCACATAAATGCAGATGTTACAACAAAATCTCTGTTTTGGGGAGGGGGAAGTGCAGCAAGTTACCAGTTTTATAAACCACTGAATGTCCATACTGTAAGTAGCCACAGGTCCCACACTACACGAGGATGAAAGAAGCTGCCTTGCTCTCACAAGGAATGATTGCATAACACATACCCTGAAAATCACTGAAACCAACAAAAGGACTCACTCATAATGAAGCAAAACACAGAACAATGTGGATATTGCATAAGCACACTCTTCTGAATTAAGACAGTTACACACAGACAAGAATCTCTTTCCAAGAAGGAAGGGACTAATGAACTGAGATTTTACTTATTATTTGTGTCTCAGTTCTTTTTCACATTTCTTTCTCTTTACTGTATCAAATTCATATTCTTTTTACTCAAATTTCCATTTGAACTAGAGGTAAAACCTTACTTTTGAGTATTTGCCACAGAGCAGAAAACCTCAAATTCAAACCTCTTTGGAACTGATTTCAGGAAAAGGGGAGCAATTTCGGCAACAGGTACAAAATGACAGAATAGCAATTTTCCTTCCCAAGCATACTGTAAGAAAGAAGGAATAAGTCTTCGTGAGAACAGAGTCAACTGATCAGAAAGATTTGATGTCAACACTAAGCAATTTACCTGACAGAAGAGTTACAGTGCAATTAGCAGAACTGCCCTGGGTTGTGTTTCCAGACTACCCAAGCACTCTCATAGGTAATGAAAGTAGCCATTCTGTCTCCTGGCTGCATTAAAAGGCTGTGACTCACTCCACACTACAGACAGCTGTATAAATCTAAAAGAAACCAGCAGTCACCTGTCACAACACCTTTCATGCAGCACACACTGATTGCCAGGTATTCATTCATTAACCCCATTTTGTTTGGAATTCTCCCCAGTTGTGTTCTCGCTGCTTTTCTGTTCATGATAGAGAGCAATTCTGCTGTCAAGCTTAAAAATAGAATATCTGAACACCACACTTAATTCACTCTATAATGAACATATTCCTCTTGTATGAACACACTGAACCCTTTCACTGTCTTACTGGATCTGTATCTCACTTTCCAGTGGGAAGTGGCTTCTGTCTCATCCACCTGTCTGAGCCCTGGCCTGTCCTGCAACCCACAAGGGCTCTCGATGCACTCTGTGGTGGCCTCTGCTGGGATCATGCCACCGGCCATTGACCCCATGTAAATGTTGCCTTGGCAGGGCACGCTGGAGCTGGCAGACCTGCCCCTGCAGAAGGGCTCTGTGGAGCTCCTCAAGCAGAGATGGGAGTCTGCCAATGCTACAAGACCTGGCCTCATGCTGCGGTACCCAACAGCCCCGCCAGCCCTGGAGCCAGATAAGATGAGCTATAGCAGCACTCTGGAGAAGTTGCCGTCAGACAGCAGGAGGGTGGCTGTGTTCAAGGAGGAGACCTTAGGTGGCTCTCAGCCAATGGAGCACGTCCCTGTCACTGTGGAGGAGCTGCGGAGCCACTTCGAGGCCCTGGGTGGTACAAAGGTTAGTGCCTGGGCTGGGCGGACACCTCCCTGGTTTTTTGGTCTGGATCATTTTACTGGTTGCTGACTGATGCTACTTGCCAAGCTGTCATATGAGTTAGTGTGAAATTGTGTTTGGCTTGTGCTTTTTAGAGCAAGGAAAACCCAAGATTTCACAGCATCACACAATATTCCGAGTTGGAAGGGACCCACAAGGATCATCGAGTCCAACTCTTAAGCGAATGGCCCATACAGGGATCAAATCCATAACCTTGGCACCATGCCCTAACAAACTGAGCTAATCTGAGGGTCTCATATTTTGGCCTGAGTGAAGAATTCCTAAATAAAACTAGTCACAAACACTTAAACTTGCTGAAGCATCTGCCTCTTATTTGTAGAGCAGTACTGACTCCCTTTCAACGAGAGGCCTGCTGTCACTTTACCCATTGGTTTTCATTGGCACTAATGTGACAGGCCTGGTCAAATTGCAACTCTCTGGGAAAAAGCTAGACTTTTCTGAAATTTAAAAATGCTACAAAATAGTATAGGATACTGAAAAGGCTAGTAATCTTAATTAGGGCGATTTCATTCATTTTTGTGGCTAACACGTCTTTCACCAAGCTTTAACATTTCTGCACAAAAATTGACGTGCCTCTGCAGATTTTGGTTGCTGATGGAGTATTTTATACCTTCCACATTTCACTTCCTCACTTTTTGTTCACTTACCAGGTTAAAAAAAGAGTAAATAAAAAAAAAATCCCCTTTCAATAACTTTTAAGCCCTTCACAATTAGAGATACATTAATAGTCCACTTTACAACTCTGCATTCTGCTGTACGATGACCCTGCCAGTTGATGCAGTCAAGCCATTTAGCCATTTATTTTTAATGTCCAGAGTGATTTAAATATGGTTTTCTGGTCCAGAAACTACAGTTCAGAATAAAGCATGCTGACAATTGTATAATTCATACACAAAATCCTACTACTAAAAGACACAATAAAGCTTTTTTATGTGAACAGTAAAATAAAAGTTCATGTGATTCATGAAAAATCTTTTCATTGGCTTTAAACACATAACACACAAAGTAACAGACACCAATAAAATAAAGGTTAAAACTTTATGGGTTCTTTGAGCACTTTCAAGACCATATAAAATAGTCACAGACTGCTACTAAGTGGAATATTCAAATGATTTTAAGGTGGAGAACTTTTTGGTTGATCTAACAGTCCTTTTTTAAAAAAACAAACAAACAAAAAAACCCAGTAAAATAAACTTTTTTCCTATGATGCAATATATTCAGTATTGCAGACATGATCAATCTTGTAGAAGAAAATTCATTATTTTTTCAGTGTTATTGATACAAAGAGCTCCTTATTGAGTGAGAAAGCTTTTTTTGAGCTAATTGCAGACTTTTATTTAAATAATAGTTATCAAGAAAGGAAAATAATTCCTTAATCCCAGTCTCACAACCGTTACACCAATTAAAGATTAATTTTTCAGGATTTCTTGGCAAAATTTGCTATTTCAAATGTTTTGAATTCGCATTCAGCTTAGAATCCAACTACTAGTATAACTGTTTCACTGATACGCTTCATAAAAATTATTTCCAAGTATCTCTCTTTTTGCTAGGTTATCCTCCAAGTTAAAAACTGTCATTTCTGATACAAAAGGGAAGCAAAAGCTCAATAAAAAGAGGAGGAGGTGAGGAGAAAAGAGTCGAAGAATTGTTCCTTTGTTCTTCCTGGTTATTTGTTTGCCAAGAGTGCTGCACATGAAATATATTTGATTAGAGCTCTAGTTTAACTCAGGTTTTTTTCCTCTGGCAATCTGAAAGTGAATGAAGAGGTGTACTCTCTAGAGAGCTTGCCTCTTTGCTAAGTTACTGAAACTTCTGCAGGAATCACAACTGTTAACATCAGTATCTTGCAGAGAACATTGAAAAGCAGAGGGTGATTATAAACTGGAAAGTGACAAGGAGTGGAAAAGCATGATGAACAGTTCCTTTCTTCAGAATTCAAGTGGAAAAGGTTGAAGTCAGTTATCTTGTTCAGGTAGTTGTCTTAGGAAATAAGATTTATATTGCCTTTGACAACTTATTTCTTCAGCATTGTAAAACATCTTGAGGTTTCCAAGATACAATCAGTATGAAATGTAGGAAAATGGAATCTTTATCATAGAGGATGTTCACAATATAAGCATTACTTCAACGTTTTACTTATAAGGAATAATATGAAAATAGACTATAAAAAAAATGTAAGCATTCCTATCGAGGGTTTCTGATGCTCAAGCATGAATATTTCAACTTGAGTCATTCATTTACAAATCTTGGCAATACAGACCAAAAGCAGGACTGGCAAGGTTTAAATAAAAATGTGTAAATTCCATAAAGGAAAAGGATAGCTTATTTCAGTAAAATAAAATTTGGAGCCAAACTGATGCTGGTACTACCAATGGCATCAACATCTATGTACAAGATCTAATCGTACAAAAAATATGAAGAAATTCCTCCACTGGTAACAGTTTAAGAAACATGAAAAAAGCAAAATCTTGTGAGCCAAATACGATCCACAGCAATCTCAGGCTTTGCATGTATAAAGCCTGGACTTTGTATTGTATTCTAAATCAATATACTGAAGGTACTTAAAGGTAGAAGTTAAGCATTTGATGTACATCTGGTTAATGATAAAGATTCTACATGTTAGAGGTAACAAAGGCATTTATTACTATTAAGGATTGCTATGTATTTTAGTAGTTAAGAGATAAAAGACTTAACATGAAAAACAACAGAATTTGTGTTACTATGCCTTCAGAAGACACATTTTGACTATAGTTCCATCAAGCAATGAGTGATAGAAGAAAATAGTTATATCACAATACAATGCAAGGTCATGTAAAGTTTTGAGCAAACTGATTGCTTAAGATGAGTCTCTCAGCCATAGCATATTTCCATAGGAGGGAGTGAAGAATTTTCTTGGATTTCCGTAGTGGTTTCACCCAAATGTCATAAAGGAGGTTAGAACAAAATTAAAAACAGCCACATATAAAACTAAGTCATAGCCATAGAAATCACAGTGGAACCCTGCTTGGAGACCATCTCTTGATTGATCAGACTTTTAAGACCGGGACCATTATTCCATAAGGAATAATTCCATAGGCAAAATACTACAGACTAAAAATTCTAAAGCCTCTTATTCATGTTGCATTTCGATTGCAATGCTGTTATTCGTATATATACAAAATAATTAGAGAGAAATCAGGTCAATTAAATCACATTAAACCATGAAGTCACTTCTAAGCCATTAGATCAAATCATATAAAGAACACTCTGCTGGTTCAGAAGTGAAAGATATCCTTACATACAGCTGCAAATGTATTTAGACTTTTGGCATATTTTTCTTTCTGGTGGCTAAAGGATAAATTATGCCTAGTCCTATTTGTTTGAGTAGAATTAGCAGTTAGTATTGTAATTAAAAAAAAAAAAAAGTAGAGAGTCAGGGACCAAGTTCTTTAATTTTGAAGTGAAATATCTTGAAGTCAAATTACTTTCACTTGAATTTAACCCAGTGGAACTTGGATGTATGTCCTTCTTTGGAGTATTGATAAGTTAGCAATCACATCTGCTTTTGAGGCCTTTTAAATTAAGCCTATAGTATGAGTCCTGTCAATATATTTTCATTATTTGAACAAAAACTGAGGTCTCATTCTGATAAAATTCAAAGTTTTCTCCCCTTTCTCATAAGAAACTGTTTTTTAGGAATTAGTATATATTTGTAATGTATGTTAATAATATATTAAAACATCAATTTACTGTTCTGGTGTATCACTCCCAAGAAACAACTACTTTAGTTTATCAGAACTCAAAGTCATTGGAATGTTTAAGCAACTACAGCTCATGTTTGCTGTAAAGTGATTATGTTTTTCTTAAAACACATTAAAACATCCCAATTTTTCATGCTCACATTTTAGAGAAACCTATGCAAAGAACTCATTAAAATCATTCACTTAAACATTCTGGTATATAGTAATTAAAATATATCCTTTGCTGAAAACATATGAATTATTTCCAGAAAGTAAATGAAGGCAACAGATGATTAATGTAAAAGTTTAGAACTTCATCAAAATAGTCTAAACAAGCAGCATCTTTTTTTTTTCCCCTTGGCAGTCTCAGAAACATCTATATTAATTTAGCAAATTAATTTAGAAATGAAGCTTCCCAAACTTCCTTTGTTCACAGTTTCACAAACTATTGCAGTACAGTATGAGTGTGTGTATATATATACATAGGTACACAAAAAGGTCTTCTAGAAGGTACTGTTGATACTCCCTGTTTAATCAGTGAATCAGCAGTAAGTCATATTCCATTAATGTTTATTACCTGCCATTCCTCAGTTCCTCTGTGCTGTTTTTTCTGAGTTACTTACACCATTACACTTTCCTTATATATTTATTCAGAAGTTCTGGAAAGCACATCTGCCTTCCTTTAAGATGTTATGCAATACTGGATTTGAAATCAGCGGAAATGATTCACATTTGTGACAATTCAGTATTTGAGATCTTCTCCTCCACCACACCCATTAACTAATTTCTCTGGTGGTCCCTGTGACTTGTTTCACTACTTGCCTAATTATTAAGTAAGTTTTCTTCAGTCAAACATTTGAATGTATTGAAAATAGCAAGTTATGATATTTTTCTTTAATAGATTCTTGAGAACCCTTTTATTCTTCTGCCCTCAATTCAGTTTCACCATTTTTGAGCTTTATTTACAGGTGCGGACAGCAGAGGAAACAATCTGTAATATGATCTTACCTTGACAGGGTAGAATCATCCACTTTTCCTCACACTGAGAGAAGTTACTGTTTGAGTTCTGGTAATGAGAAACAGGATAGAAAAAAAAAAAAAGAAAAAAAAGAAAAGAAGGACAGATCGGTTGGAAAATTGAAACTTGTGCATCACCAGTTCCTTACCAAAAGTTAAATTTGGGGTTAATCTTATCTACTTATAAAGTACTTTTGAGCAGACTGCATTTTTATAAGCAATAGGATGGGATTGACTATAGTCATATACCCTCAAATTTAAAAGGGTGCATAACAAAAAAGTCTTTTTAGAAATACAGGGCTTCTGACAGTTTTTGAGATATTTTCAAGGCTTCTACCTGTATTAATGTGGATATGACAGTTTTGCCTTTAGGTCTTTCAGTAAAGACCACTGAAGTTAAAGAGAACTATTATTTTATTTTGTGGTAACTGAAGTTCTACAGCTGAACCTGTAATTTGGAAATAGAGTAGATGGAGAAGAATCCCCTCCAGTTAAGGAAAAACTGAAAAAACCTAAAACATCAGGTTGACTTTTTCTTTCAGTGTGCTAATATTATCTTATAAATCTATTTGTAATAGAAATATCTATATTTGTGTCTATATACAACTTTGAAAATGGCACCGATAAAAAAACACTAAGATGTATGGAAATAAATATAATGATATCTCATTTTGCTCTTCCTCCTTGTTTTTTAGGAGAATATAGAGGAGTGTGATGATTTTTTTTTTTCACTTTTCACAGTGCACTATAAAATGTGATGGTTTCAAGAGAAACTAGGTTTTGAAACAACGTAACTTCATTTTTTAAAACTGCTAATTTTGTTCCAGACACATAGGATACTTCCTATTATTTTTATTTCTTTAGGGCCTGATTTAGCAGAAATTCTTCTTGTAAATTCAGGAGACTGACTATTATTTGGCTCAATTCTCCAGAAGGCAGAGAAAAGCAGAGAAGCTCTGCCTTCTGTATGCAGATGCTATCTATAATCTGACTGTGTGTTATTAAGTAAGCTCACCAAGTATGCAGAACCGAGGAAAATGAGCCTAGGAAAGGCACACAGCAAAAAAATCTCCACAAAAACAAACAAAACAAAAAACAACAAAACAACAACTACTAAAAAATCCAAGGAAAAAATCACCCCAAACCAAACAAACGACAAAAAACCAAAATATGAAAAAGGTTCTTTGCAGTTATGATCACTTAGGAATGACCCAAATACCAAGTGTTGTAGAAAAAAATCTTAAACATTTTAAAGACTGAAAAGATCAATAAAGTTAAAATCTCTTAACTTAGAAAGTAGTCATGATGTCCACTGAGTTTTCACAGTTTGATTGTACAAAAGTTTTTGTTGTATGGTTTCCAACCTATTAGCCAGTGGTATCAGAGCTTGATAACTTCTGTGGGGAACAGACCATAAAGCACTTGGAAAGGCACAGCTTCTTTCCACAGTCAGTGGCCCGAAAATGAGTATGTTTTATTTATAACACGGTCTTAAACTTCATCTCCACATTTAGTTTAATTCTAGTTTGCAGTATTTTACAGACAACATTTCTTAAGTAACTTCTTAAGTATTTGTCCCTTGTGGCAGAAGCAACAAATCTCAAAACACTTTCACTGTCATTCTCTCTGCTCATATTTGGAACAATTTATCAGCCTATGGTAGCTTAATCAATTCTTGAAGCATGAAAGTTGTGTGGAAAGATGGGAAGTACATACATCCATTAACAGCATGCCTTTGGAAACTGTACTTGGAACTGAGTCGATTAGGAAGGAAATAATCTTGTGACCTAAAGCCTGAGAAATCCATAGGTGGTGGTACGCAGGGGAGATCTGATCCATAAATTAAACAGGAGAAAGAGACAGTGCTTGCAGAGTACATTGTGTAATGTTTCAAATGAACAAGATCAAGTTAATCAAATAAGTTGATCAGTACTCACAATTACTATTTTAATAAGCTGATTTTCATTAAATATGTAAAATAAAATCCCCAATATGTCTATTCTGTTATCTGTCCTGTAACCTGTATAACATTTATGAGCAGAAGATATTAACAATTCTGACAGTATCTCACAGAAAGAGAAATGGACTCACCATGTTAAGTTGTTCTGAGGTTGAAATAAATGAGTCCAAATAAAATATACTCAGGACTTTCGTGCTAATGTTGCAAATCCATGAAAGCAGAACAATTCTTGGGTTTTCAAAGAGAAGACTTCCCATCTTTATATGTCCAAGGCACAAGTAGCACCAGTATTTGGATAGTTGCCTATGTGTGCCACTACAGGGCAGAAGGTACAAATGACCTCTAAATACATGTTACTGTATCAGCTGTCTTAATAGATCTTTCAGGTATCCTTTTTGCAAAAAAATCTCTCAAGTGTGTTTCTGTTTCTGCTTCTTTAGCTCTGTGTCTTTTCCCTTTCTCTTCTGCTTGCTCTGCTGTCTCTTTCAAAAATGCTCTGTAAAGATGTGATCCTTTCCCAGATGTTTGCTGCCTAGATTTAAAGCAACATGACGTTATCTTAAAGCTGAGCAATTGCAAGGCATTCAGCAAATGGCAAAGAACAATTAAAAGAAAATACTATTGCCATACTTTAATCCTGTTTCCTTTTTCTCTCTTCTCTGTCATGGTGTGATGGTATGTTTGTTTCAACTGTAACATTTGATTAATAACTTTGGAATAATAGATGTCACTTTTTGGAATAACAGACGTTCTTTGAGATGAGGCAGTTTATGAACTTTGCATACTCAGGAGTGTTCAAGCCATGCACTGTCTTTCTCTGGAGCTGTTTGTATGAAGTTCTATCACAGTTAATAAATATCATTGCTTGACTACGGGTATGAAAATGGTCTAGAGTAACACTATATTTGAGAATCTCTCATTTACAGCCCATCTTTATTTCCTGCAGCTACATCTCTTACATAATACCCTCTTTTACATGCACCTTGTTAATCATCCATCATAGAATATGTTTCATTTTCTCTTATTACTCATTTTCAATCATCACTTCAGTATGTGACCAAATAAAACACTATTTCCAAAAATAATGAATGCTGATAATTCATAATCTTACTATCTTTTCTAGATAGTAATTCTGTGGGGGAAAAACTAATTTAAAAACATCTTAGATAAAAAAGCCTTTGCTTAAGATATATAACAATTCTATTAAAAATAAGAGTAAACAACAAAGCAGTGGGTTAAAACTTAATTTAGCTCACCGAGAAAAAGTTTACAAAGTATTTGAGATTTAGGAGTAAACTTCACCATTTGTTCCCATGATGCAACTCTATGATGATGCAACTCTATGATGATGCAAGAGCATATTATGTAGAAGGTGCCCTGTAGAACTACTGGATAAAAGAAAAATTCTGGGAACTGGAACTCTTATTGTTTACTGTAGTTTTGGAAGCAACATCAGAGAATACAGCTCGTTTAAGTTTTTAAAATCAGCATGTATTTAATGGAAATAAATACTTTTGAGGCTTTAGAATACGTCAACTACTTGGAGCTCTTACTAAGGGACAGACTGTAGTTAGGCTAAGCCTGTGTAATTTTCTTTTGGTTCTTGGCCACAACAGACGGATCTGCCTCAGTTGCTTGAACAGCTGAAGGAAAATATTTCTTATGTCCTGCTTCTAAAATTGATATCAGTGAAACCTGGGAACTAGAATGTTCAGTACTAATAGGAAATTGTCAAATCTTAGAAGCCAGGCAATATTTTGGAAAGAAACAAAGGGGAGGGCTGAGGGAAAAGTGTTTATATAGCTTAAACAGAGAGCCTACTAAGAACTAGAAATACTTGCAAGTAATTTATTTTTCTCCTCTGCTAGTGCCTTTGTTTTGGCTTTGTTATTCTTGTTTTGTTTCACCACAACACACTTCTAATAATTTTCAGCTATTTAAAATAATTACAAAAATCATGAAATAGTAAATAACTTGGGAAAATGACAATAGAAAGAATGCAAATGTTTGTAGCAATACTAACACAAAATCACCATGTTAGAAAAAATCATTGTTTTGTTTTGCTTAAAGGCAGAGACACACACTGTGATATTTTAAGAATGTTGAGAGGTCTAAACTCATATGCCTCTGTAGCTAAGTAAATTTCAGCAAGACTGCAAAGAAAAGCAAACATTGTCTGTGAATATACAAGAAACAAACAAAAAACTGAAACCCACACATACTCTCAAACCTGCAATTAACAGTAGCACTGACAAAATAAAGGTTACTAAATTTCCACTCTATGGGTGAAAACATTGAGACGTAAAATTACATCACTAAACATGCCCTGAAAAATAAATATAATAAAAAAGATAGAGTTGACATGTGAATTGAGTATACAGCACTGTTTCTTTTGCAACTGCAATGCAAAGGATACTTTAAATAAAACTTTATTGCACTAAAAAAGAAGTAGAATTACATACAAAATTGTTGATGTGAGGTTTTTTCCAATGTTGCAGTAAAACATTTTCCATTTACTTTGGAATTATATAAACAGAAGGTACCAGTTATCATACTTGATTCAAATGTTTGGTATATACATGTAAACAAAAAAGCAATAAAGACAAGAGGAGCTAGAAGAGGAAAGCTACTGTGTTTAATTTTCTCTGTTTTAAATCTCAATTTGTGCCTCCTATGTGGTAAAGCTTTTGTGCTGCCACAGGTCATGAATCTGGAAAAAGAACTCTGACACTATTCTTTTGTCACTAATCACACTGATTTAGTAAACAGTTTCCATGGCTTGAACCAAGGTTGAAAATTGTAGCCTGTTAATGCTAGCTAGAAAGCTATGCTGCCTGCACCCTCTATAGTCTTTTGTTGCTGTTCTTTCTAATAAATTTCATACTAAACACAGCTGTCTCAGATCCAGACTTCTTACTTTGAATGTTTTGCTGGTAATATATTGCTAGTTATTTATACAGATGTCTAGTACTAACTTAGTGTAAATTCTGTTTGATTTTTATGTGATTTCATTTATATTTGCTTTTGAAATCTGTGGTAAGATTTACTGCTACCAAGTTTGTGTGGTTTTTTATTAATATTATTTTGTAGCCTTTATAAATTTATCTTGATTTAGTTTTTTAGAGATATTGTAGGTGGCCTACTTTAAATAATGTTGCTCAATCATCGTGTTACATTTTTGTAAAAAGCTCGTTAGACATGCTTGGTCAGTGGCAAATTACTCAACTGTGGCCTCCGTTTCCTTACGTGCTTCTAAAACACACAAGTGTTTTGTCCCTCAAAAATGCCAGTAGATATGGATCATTGCACAGTATTGGTTCAGGAAGGGAAGTTTCTGTACTTACTGTATGTCCTATACTTGCCTATTTAATCCATTGTCCAGTTGCTGACTTAGAACAAATAGTCATCATGCTGGGAGACCTGCTGTAACATTTCAAATCTACATAATACAATTAGCTGCATATAACTGATATTCCTTCCAGGAAACAGTCTGAAAAGCTCAATAATTTGATATGTGCCAAACACTGTTAACAATTTTCTTTTCTAGCTCAGAGAATTAGGCAATTACTTTTTTAAGTAGTAAGACCAGGAACGCTCTATCAATTTTGCTGTGGTGATAAATGGCAAATCAGTTGGAGCTTTATCAGTTAAGAATGAAGTCTATGGGTAAAATTTATTCCCCTTAATGCTTTTTCTTAGTGTAGAGCCACATTCTGAGATGACGTTGTGGTTTAACCACAGGGGCAACTAAGCGCGACACAGCCAGCCTCTCACACACACCTCACACCCCTGCCCTGGTGGGATGGGGCAGTCAGGAGGGTGAAAGTGAGAAAACTCGTGGTTCAAGATAAAGCCAGGTCAGCCAACAGGTAAAGCAGAAGCTGTGCACACAAGCAAAGCCAAACAAGGCATTCATCCACCCCTTCCATGGGCCTGCAGGTGTCCAGCCATCCCCAGGAGAGCAGGGCTCCAACACACACAGAACGAGGACTTGGGAAGACAAACACCGTCACTCCAAAGGTCCCCCTTTCCTCCTTCTTCCCCCAGGTTTTTATGCTGATCGTGGCACCATATGATGTGGGATGTCCCTGTGGTCAGTTGGGGCCAGCTGTCCTGGCTCCTTCCCCTCCCAACCCCTACTACACCCCCAGCCTCCTCGCTGGTGGGGAGGTGTGAGGAGCACAGAAGGCCTTGACTCTGTGTGAGCCCTGCTCAGCAGTAACAGAAACACCCCTGCATTACCCCACACTGTTTCCAGCAGAAATCCAAAACATACCAGCTACTGTGAAAAAAATTAACACTATCCCAGCCAAATTCAGCACAGATGGCAATTCTGCAAATAGATCTTCTGTTTCCTCAGGTTGACACAAGCTCTTTTCAGGGCCCCTGTTTCATGTATACAACAGAGTTATTTTATACCCTTCCTCCAAATGAAAATAGTCTTATTTTAAAACTGTCTGTAACAGCAGAAAAGAATAAGCAGTAGTAGTAGGTTCCAGGCAGCTGTAGGGATTTTTTTAAAATCCCCTGGAGAAATTCTGTCTTAGTGAAATGGAGCATTGCAGAGCATCAACTGAGAACCATGGCTTTGTCTCAACAATTTACTTACTGGTTTCATAAGAGTTTATGCAGCAGGTGTTACTAGCACTCCTCTCTAATAGTCACTTGAGGGTGTCTGTCATCAATCTTAATAATGCCATCAGCATTTTAGCAGATGGTAGACACGATGCTGTGCACTCCCTGTTTCTAAATTGCACCAGAATGGTTTTCCATCATATTTTTAATTACAAATGAGAAATGTATCAAAAATGGACTTGTCTCATGTTGGCATTTCCAAAGGCTTTTTCCAGGCAGGCCAGGATTATATTGTTTTATCTCTTCCTTTTTATATTTCATCGTGATTGAGTGATTCACAGAAGATATTATCAGCTTACTCAGCACTAGAATTAACCTCAAATAATTTCTACGTACTCTCCAGCAAACCAGTCTCTTGTTTTGAATTGGAATTTGAGATGCCAGCTTTCTACAGGCAATGTAAATGTTAGTAAATGTCAGAAGCCAGTTCAGCAAAGCACTATGGTATGAAGTATAATTTGAATTGCCACTGAGAAAAATTATTTCAATAGCAACCCTCAAGTATTTATTTACAATCAAAATAACCTATTGATGGATCAAGATTTTATGTAACTTTAAAGCAGCAGATCTGATTTCTAAAAATTTATCCTATTGCTCCACTTGTTTCCTTTCTCATCATACATTTATGGATTTATTATTTTCCTTTTAATTTATGCTTTCGCCCTTTCTCTCTGGGCCTATTCCTTCTACCCCTCCTTGTAATTTCTTACATGTGCATTCTTTCAGTAGAGACTATAGGTAAAATTGAAGTGAGGTGGTAGACAGCTTTCCTTCAAGTAGCACATGTATCAAGAGTAGTTAAAAAACAACGGGATGTGGATGAGTGCATTTTTTGAATATACATAAGGTTGTCCTTTAAAAAAGATTATATACTTTGAACATTAATAGTAGATTTGACAATCTATTTAATATGCTGACTGCAAATTCCTCTTCCAATCCAAGGTAGTTCTATGTATGCAGAAAAGGTAGCAGTAATTTGGTAAATAGTTTTCCTCTATTTAAAACTTCATGTGTTCCAGCTTACTGACTTTTAGATTAGTGCAGGCCTGGATAGCAAGTGGAAAATCCACTATCTAAATGAAGCATAGCCACTCAGTAGGCCACTGAAATTGGAATCTTTATTGTTGGCATTTCTACCTGTAATAACTACATATTCCTTGAAATCTAAAGCACTACAGTGCTTTATTCTTTTCAACATCTCTAGAGTATGAGATCAGAACATAAAAATAGCTCCTTGTGTCACCTTTTTCTGAGAAGTACATGCAAAAATAGAATATAATATCAGAGCCAGTATATAAAAGTAAAATAATTGCATGATAGGAAATTAATATAGATAGATTTCAACAAATTATATTCAACAAATAAAAGGAATTAATGCTGTAAAACAGGGTGCTCAACAGAACAGTTTATATCCCAACTGAATATCACACACCAAGATCGCACAGATAGTTAAAAAAAGCGTGACGTGATCTGAACTCTGAATTAATCAGAAAAAACCTCCATTTTTTTCCTTTTCATTTGGCAAGTTTTGCAAGAGTTGCATATATATTAGCCTCTAATTAAGCACCTCTTGCCACTACCTTGCTGCTTTTTCAAATGTTAATTCTATCCTTATTAAGCAGATGTCTTTGGCATTCACTGTCATTAGGTTATCTGGGTAGATAACCCAAGAAAAGAGTTTATATAGTAATTGTGACACCTTTCAAGAACATTTTCACAGTAGGAAATATCTTCTGAGAAAAAAAATCCAAGCTTTATCACTGCAACTGGACAAATGCAAGAAAAGCATCCTTCCTAAAGCCCCACTAAGACAGGGATGCTATTTGCAAAACGGAGCTACAGCAGCTGGAGACTGTCACATGGAGGGCTCTGTGACTGGGAAAGGGAGGAACAGAAGAGAATCTCCATGGCCATAGAACTGATTTCTTTAAAGAAAAAGTTCTGCAGGTCCTCTCCTCCAGACCATCACCACTGTCTATCAGAACAGCACCATCCTCACAGACACTATTAAGTGGATCATTTACCTAAACAGGGATTCACTATATGAGAGATTTAAAGAATATGGATTACTGTGAAACTCTGTGGTAAAAGCTAAAACTAGCCAGGAAAATAAGGGTAACTTAATTAAAAAAACAACTATAAAAGAATTAATGTATTTAAAACGTAGATACACTGCAGTGTAAGTATATTTTGTGGACAAATATATGAGCATTCCCCCCAAACTGTCAGTGTAATTACAGAGGAAAATATAGTTGTTCTTTTTTGGGAACATCATTACAGGCAGCAGTAAAAAGAAATCAGAAGACAAATTAACAAGGAGTTTTGGAACAATAAACATCAGTCTCAAACTACTTATGAAACTACAGTAAATTGCGTTCAGTCACCTATAACGAAATGCTTCATGGGATTAGGATGACAAATTAATATCATGGCATAAAACTGAAAAGAGTGTTCCTAGAATTGGTAACTGACCCTACCAAATAGAAACTCTACTGCAGTCTTGAAAAATGGGAATAATGCTTGCTACAAAACAAATCTAATATTTAGAAAAGTTTGCACTAAAAACACTAAAGACAAATGGTAGTTGTTTTATGTCTCAGCAATTTGTAAGTATTATCCTAGATTTCCAGTTTTATTTGACATGTATGCTTTTCTGAGCACAGGGAAACGAGCTAAGTCAAAGTACCTCCTGCCATAGTGGCTTACATTTTATAAATCTCTCCATAAAAGAATTTATGTTAAATTCTTTTCAGTAGGGCCAATATTCCTGTAATTGACACTAAAAATGATCCAAAAAGAGACATTAATTTTTTTAAAATTCCTAGTAAAATTAATGTGCAAAATACTGAGTTATTTAAATTTTATAGGTAATGGAATTGCTACTACAGAAATGTAAATTTGAAAAAAAATCATAGAACCATGCTACTTGTTAATAAAATTCATAGTTAAGAAAAATGCAAATCAAGTTTATATTGGTCCCTAGCTAGCAAGAATAAGAATTAGTAAATTCTGGAGGTTTTTAGCTGTTATTGGTAACTACAGAAAAATGTAATATGAGTTAAAAGAAACCTAGATGAGTTTGTTCTCAAAGATGCTAAAATACAATATATTTTGAGTTTTCTATTTTATTCTAACACTGTAGAAGTTAAAATCATTAAAGTGATTATCATTAAAGTAATTCTCTGTTGTTCACTGCTGAAAGCACATACTTTACATACGGGGCAATATCATCCTGAGGCTGTTGTCATTTATGCCAGGTACTGGCAGGCTGCAGTAGCTGGAGGAGACAAACATGATCTAACAACGTGCACAGCTGCATTTTCTTAATTTCTTCTCTCCCTCCCCCATCCTTCATTTCTCCTCTGCATAGCCATTTCTGCATCATGGATTGTCCGTATGAGATTTTAGACATAGTCAGCAGCTCTTCAGCTGCTTTAAACAGAATACAATTAATACTAGACTGTAATTATAACCGATAACCAGCTCTGGAAAAGGGTACAAAATTAATAACATTTTTAAGCCACAGCCCTTCCACACAAAATACCCAATTCATTTCAGCCACCTGCTCTCTCCTGACAACCTTGGTACAGAAGTATCTCATTCCTCTCAGCATACCTATGTTCTGGCCAAGCATTCTCTCCTGCCTGTGCTGCAACTGCCCACCATCACTGTGGTGCCTGAATTGTAACCAAGCCCGGTCACAGAGTTTATCTCCCTGGCACAGTGCCACTGTGTCATTTCTGGGTGGGATGTACAACCTGAAAGTATCGACAGACTAGTGACAAAGGTGCAAGGAAGTGTCATGGAGCAAAAAGACAGCTACTTACTTTGCTCCAAAAATCCTTCTCTTCCTATTAGCCTCCAAGAATACTTTACATAATAGCCAAGAAAAATATGCTTTTAACTATAAAAGCAATTAGAGAATAATTAGAATTAGTTTTAAACCAGTTATGTCCTGTAAAACTGATAAATAAAAGGCAACAAACCCCACAATACTGGTTAAGATCCCCTATACAACCTTTAAATCTGGCTACACTTATTCAGGTTTTCCAGTGTGTTGATTGTACTTCCTGGCCTATGTGCTAAAACTACCCACCATAATCAGACTACCTTTCAAGTTCAATTCAGGAGGAGCAGTAAATTAGGAGGGAGGTGGAAGGAAGGGGTGGACTGATGCAAGATAATGGATTATTGGTGATACCATAGGCATTTTTTTGAAAAAAGGGGTTTACAATACTTGTGGTAATAAAATGTCTTTAGCCTCTATAGTCTATTCAGTCGTTTTTTTCAATGCAAGAGCTACTTTAACTCACAGAAGCAGACAGTTATAAAATTATGACTTTCCAAAAGATGCAACCTATTGTACTGGAAGGAATATTCTTGCAATTAATGACTACAGGTCAGGAAATGTAGTACAACCCATATTTAAAATAAAAGCTATCAGCAGCCATGAGAAAAGCATAAATTTATTAAAGATGGGTGAAGCACAATTGTCCTTGATTGCCAGTGATGCATCCATTCTGAAACTACGTTTCAAATGCTTGATCCTCGTTAGTTTCAAAAAATCCAAGGTGAACATATGCTTACATGTTACTGCCAAGCCAGCTTATACAATTTATTTTATATTGCTTTCTTTGTAAAGGATTCATTAACTTGCATTACATTCTTTTATTTTTTTGGTTGTAGTTACTGAAAGATGCTCTCCAATTTAGGATAATCAATTCAGGGGTCAAATATTTCCACTTCTTACACACCATGAATAACATCTAAATGCAAATGGAGTTAGGAATTACTTCAATGAGATTGTGTACAAGGGTAGCATTAAATTGGTATACGATACTAAAGCTGTCTGAAAACAACAAAAAGGAACTAGTCTAATGAAGGCAGTACATTTTGAAAACCATGCCGTTTAGGAAATTAAGAGCTCTAGCAAATAAATTCTGCAAACTCTTGCTGGAGAGATTCATGCAGTCACCAGACCTATCACCTCGCCACTCTCTTTTTCGATATCGCCACCTCTTCTACAAGGACAACAGAAGTGGACATGAAATAGAACTTTCAAGCTACTCTCTTGCCAAAAAAGGGGCTATTTTTGCCTCTGCAGCAGTTTCAGTTATTTACTTAATATAAGAGCTTTAGTTGAGATTTTACAGCCATTGTGTGCAACTGCATACTGAGTACAGTATTGCACGGAAGGAAGCAGGAGCACTCAAGAGCACCAGCTTCACCATGTTAAGGTCTTGGTGAGCAACAATTTCCTCATTTTATCTTGAAGGACTGAGGCCAGTGTGTGAGATGATAAGATACTAATGATATTGTGTAAACTATCTGAATGGAACATCAAGCCACTATTGTGATAAGCTAAATTCAGTTGATAAGTCCCAGCAGAACTGAAAATCAAATTTCTAAAATACAAACACCCAGGTACATCTGGTTTCCAAGCCATCATTTGTTGATTTTACATATTTTTACATACTGATAAATTAAATTGATAAAATTCCCTGTCAACTTTTCTACGTACAAATGGTGTTTAAAAGAGTAACTGGTGTCTTTTATTGTGATCCTTAACACCACCACTGTTCTTCTCTTGTGGAAGAAACCACAGACAAGAAACAGTGAAAGAATACTTTTAAGCATAACTATCCATTGAACGATAAACTTGGCAGCACATGTGTATCTGCAGCCTGCGCTGCTACAGAAATTTACCCTATGGCATTCTGGAGAACATCTTCCCCAAAAGACCACCCATTTCTAATCTGCTGCTTTTCCATACACTCTTTTTACCCCAAACCCCACATCTCTTTCCTACCTATAGCTTCCAACACATATCCTCTTGATGTCTTTGAACAGGAAACAGCAAGTGAGAGAAGTTCACTTTCATCAACGTTGAAGAGTCAGCCTGGGAGCCATTCCGTCATTTCTCTGGAGGAGTCCTGTGTGAAAAGAGGGAGAGCAATCTTTGAAAAGATGTCATCAGAAAATGGCCATAGCAACAGTTTTGAAGGTTAGCACTACCATGTTGACCTGATATCTTACTTTAAGGCAATGGTCTCCAAACCTTTTCGATGATCAGCTCCTATTATTAAAATATTTTTGAGCATGCACTCCCAGTGGTTTTTTTATCTATTTATTTACAAATCATAGACATGTGTTACTCCACTAATACATTATGTATCTTAGGCAACATACACAAAAATAAAAGTTAAAGAAGGATAAATAAAATAAAACACAAATTCTTTACGAAGAGTTTGTTCACAACAAATATTAGCTTTCTTTTGCGTGGTCCTTGGGGTCCACACATTTCACTCTGGAGACCACTGCTTGATGATATCAAAGAATGTCTGTATACGTGGTTTGGTTTGTTTAAACAGAGAAAGAATATGGATGATCAAACTTTCTGACTGAAAATCACTTATTGACTTCTGAGGATTTGACCTTAGGTAAAACAAGAGATCACACAAATAAATAACGTAAAAAGGCTTGTCCACTCAGACAATAAAATTAATAAGCCTTCTACATAAAATCAACCAATTAATGATTCTGCTTTTTTTTTTTTTAATCAGAAAATGTTTGGCCTACATGTTTATCTATTTCAGACTCCAGAATATCAAAGGGAAAGGGAAATTTCAGTGTACAGCCAATGCTGCTAAGTTTATTATGCTCATTGATGATGCATTATGGCCACATCACTCCATAAACAGTATTTTACTAACTAGATACAGCTGCAGTTCTCCATCTGATAGCATTTTTTATTTTTCCCTCTGCTCTACATCCTCTCAATTTTAAAGATCTCTTTTGAATAACATGGTTGTGAGGACTATTTTTGGGATCTTTTTTTCCTTCTTCTCCTAGAGTCTTCTAGTTCAAAGCCTTTCTTTTTCCATCTCTAACAAGAGAACAGAATCCTCCATTCTACATCCACTTTGCCTCTGAGTCTAAATTTGGCACAGTATGTTTCAGAAGCATTTTTTGCTCCACCTGGAATAACAAAGAATATGAGCTATGTAAAAATGCACAGTCAACAATTCATATCCCTTAAAACTGAAGCTTTTTCTAAAAATGTGACAGTCCCATAGGGGATAAGGTTTTCCTGTGTTCCTGTGAGAGCCATAACATCCCATTTGCATTCAGACAGTCTTATGAGAAATAAATTCCCTATAGACTCATTTTAGTGTTTGAAAGCACTGGTGAAAACTCTTAAACTTCTAATAGCTGAAGTTAGGCACCAAAATCTGCAACTCTGCACTTGAATAAATACTCAGGTTCTGAAAAATGTAAGATAATGCTGATCCATAGATTATTTCTCCAATCACCATGAGATTTGAGTTTTCTATAACCAATAACAATAAATGTCAACTTGCTTCAGTTTTTCAGCAAAAACAATACCCTCAAACCGCTAAAGTGCTATGGAACTTTTTGCTAAATGTTTCAGTTACTCCAAAATCTTATTTTCCTAGAAGAGTTATTGAGCAGCATTTACAGCAAGATCTATGACTGAGTACCAACAACTTCTATTGTCTCCACTGAAAAACAATGAAGGCAATGCTCATACTGCTCTTCAGCCTACCATGAAAACCTGGAGAAGCCCATAAGGGATTGCAAACGTAGTCATATTGTTGGGGGGAAAATGGAAGAAAGCCAGAATTCCCAAGTCCTGTTAGGCATGGAGCATTTGTCAAGCTCTATTTACCTTATAGAATTAATGTAACTCATTGTTAATAAAAGAATTAGATTTTCTGAAATAGATGCTATTGTACAAGTCTCATATGACAAAGGCAAATAGATTTTTTTGGAAAATCTCACCTTGATAAACACAAGGCTCTTCTTACCAATTCTTTCATTTTAAAACACACATTTATTTCTGAAAGAATCAAAGATATTAAATCTCTAAGTTCTCTTGAATAAGCTGATCTTATGACAAAATGAATGAACAAAAGTTTAGATGATATAATCTCTCCTACAACTACAAAGAGTTTCACATTATGTTATAAACTAACTAGCTTCTAAAGAAAGGGCATTTCCTGTTTAAAGCTTTTAAAGTTAGCAAGAGAATAGTTTGTATTACCTTCACTACACAGCTTGTAAATAATACATATCTATTAAAATGTTTTTTTAAACAGTCCATTAAATTCATTGGCCCCATATCAACGAGGAATCAAGTCACATGTCTAACTTTAAGTACACAAGTATTCCCACTGCACTTAATGAAACCATTCAAATAGTTATGACTAGGCAGAATCCAAGAATCCCTTGTTGAATCAGAGCAACACCAAGAAAGTTTTAAAACTCTTAAACGCTCTTGAGAATTAAAGCAATGGTTTAAAAATGTCATTCTGGTAGTACTCTTTTACATAATTCAATTTGCCTTTAAAAACTTACTGACACTGTATTGCCGAAACATATTTTCAATCTTTTCATTGTTTTGGTTAGGTTTTGTTTAATATACAGACTTCTTACTTGAAGAACAGCATTTTCTCTCTCTTCTGATTTCTACTTTCTCTGAAAAACCTTCCCCTTTTCCATCCACTGACTTTTATTGACTCTTTCACTGCTGTTACTATTATTTCTTTAACCATACAGTTGTTTTGCCTATCATGATTACATGCAATATGCAAATGTACTGCATGAGATAAACATAATAAAAAAGAAAATTATCCTTACGTAAGTTATGAGAAGGAGCAGGTAAAAATACTAAGAAACTGAGTATGTTTACATTCAGTTCACTCCTCTGTGCATGTCTGCATCTGATTTTTACTGAAGATTAGAAATTGCTTGTTATATTTGCTTGCTATATCTGAACCTTGAACACCTATACCAGTTTAATAGCTTCACAGAGACTAGGCAGAAAGGCCAGGCATGCCTTCAAAATCTTCCCTGTTTGGTGGGATACCCTTTCCTTGGCACACTGTTCTGTGCAATATGGAAAGAGAGCTTATTGAACAGCCTTTTTTGTTGCTTCATTTTATAATGTTAAAGGAAAACAGTGGATACTTCTAAAGAAAATAAGGATTTATTTTATCTTTGTGGTTTGCTTTCACAGCCACTGGCTTGTTAAAACAATACGATAATCAAAAGTGAACCAGCTTAGGTAAGAAGAAACATGTTTAACAAGGCACATAGTTTTGTACTGCATATAGGTATAATGATAGTTATGCTTCTACAACAAGGATTTGACTCCTACAAATGCTACACTCAGGCCCCAAGAATGCACATCATGAGATAGCCAACACTGTTCTAACAGAAGTTACTAATTTCTTGGGAAAATTATGTCAAGCAAGTTGATTTATTTAACTTAATGTCTGCAAATCCTCATCAAGATGACAGGATATCAGTGGTGCCAAAATATTTAAGAATACAAACAAGTAAACTGCCAATGGCTGGCAGGAAGCACACATCTGAAGCTTCCTCTTTGACTTTCCTTTCACGCTTCAAAGGGATTTTAAGGTTTTAAATTGGTTATCTCGTGGCTTGAATTGAATACACAGAGCAGGAGGACATACCCCCACTGTTTCCTCCTGCCCATTTCTCTTCTTCATTAAGTCAGTAATTTCCTCAACTTTGAGAAAAATATATCATACTGGGGTGGGGTGGGGGATGAGCAGAACAGGACAAGGAGTGGGTTTTGGTGAGGTTTTTGGAGATAATTTCATTCAGTTACAGACCATTTCTGAAATTTCTGAAAATACAATTGTTTTTGAAAAAGTAATACAGATTGCAACAAATGTATTCTGTCCTATTATGTAAGGACAAGGAGAAACACAGATGGATTTAAGGAAGATCAGGGTGGTCTGATATCCACAGCACAAGCACAAGGATTAAAAAATTAGATACTGCTGACTTTACTAAAAATAGGTCTTCTTGATGTCTTACTTATAATTCCCTGCTCTCCCAAAAACGTAAGGGAGTGTCCTCATAACAGAAACCCAGTGCTATTCAATTCAGTTTTTTATATACTTCAGTGAAACTGTGGGAGGACAAGAGGAACTTCCAGTCTATGGCATAATATGAAATCTTTTCTGTCTCTTATTATACGAGGGAGATTCCCTTTGTCTGAAAAGAAGGAAAAATACCTTTACACTAAATTTAAGGCACTTTTCTGAGTATATGGAATTCTTCTAAAACAGTAAAATGAATGTAGAAAGCAGCAACAAGAACCTCCTAGTGCTGGTAACTTGAAAAAAGGTTAAAATGCAGTTAGCAACAGATAATTTTCAGTAACATCTTAGTAGTAGTAAACCAGCCAAAACATACCCTAACACAACATCAGTAAACAAATGAAATCTACAGTAGGCTCAGATCGGACTGTTAAGCAAATTAATACTATGATGTACAAAGCTAATGAGAATATAATAACAGGTTATTTTTTTATTCAGTCTTTTTGCTTCTTCCCTAAGGAATTTCCCCAGCTTCAAAAACTTAATTGAATTAAATTTTTCTGTACTCTCTAAGTTTTAAATTGAAAATACAATACAGTTGGTAAAAAGTTGATAATACTGCTTCTTTCTACTACTGCTTTTCTTTCAAGATTTGAGAAAAGAAGTACCTATTTCCTTCTTAGAAAAAACAATGTCTGTTTGCACTTACAGCGGGGTCTCGCAAACTTGTAAGAGGACTACCTAAAGAGAGCATTCCCAGGACTGATACCACACTGGCGGACTTCCAGGAGACTGTTTCCTTTAAAGAAAGAATGGCTATGTACAAGGCTGCTGCATCCTTTGCTCATGTAAGATATCAGTGGTTTCTCACTTTCTTAGCTCTCTGCTTTGCGTAGTGACATATCCTGCATTCTTTACTTATACAAGCTGACTCATGGACCCTTACAGGGATCAAAATTTGAAACCTAAATTACCAAATCTACTTAGCAAATATATTGATGCATTTGCCTCTGTTGAATGAGATTTTTCATGCTACAAATCGTTGGTCACTCGGACAATTGCCTTCAATTCACTGGAAGAACTGTTATTTTTTTTCCACTGTTGCATGAATTGCATTTATTAGGGCCTTAGTCGTATGACAGATTACCAATATAGTTACTCTTTCAGCTTACAATAGCAAACCCCAGCAGTTTCTGCAATACTAAAAATATTACTAGATAATAAAATCATATTCAAAAAATAATTAAGTTTAGACCTCTTGCTGTTCAAACTAAAGAATTCAACGTTGTTGCATTTTAAAATAGTAGCCCTATGAGACAAGGTGTATGAAAAAGTATTGTTTTGTAATGAAGTTATTTCAAATGGGCATTATATTAAGAGTATACAGAAAAAAAGACTTCTTAATTTGGTTTTACTCACCTTTCTACAAGGCTATCAATAGGGATTAGGTATTTTACCACAGAGTTTAAAGTATTGATACCAAGTAGCACATACTGTATGAGAGAATTTATAATCTATTAAAATAGACCACTTCATCATACATTTAATTATCAGTCAGGAATATCTGAAAACTGGATCTTCAGATCTCAGCCAGGAAAATCTGCTTCAGTTCTGCAGAAAAACTAAGGGTTAGAAAGTATATTATTACTGTATCTTAAAATCCTACCTAGAAGTAGTAGCTCAGATCCCTTGTGTATGGAAATGGAAGACATTATGATGGCTTGCTATAATGTAATAAGGACATTGGTCTTTGTTTACATTAAACTCCTGGCACATGGGAAGAACACCTTTTTCCTCACTGTAAGCTAGGCCAGAGTAATTTCTGTAAATCAGAGACAGTGTCCGGCAAAAGAAGGATGTAATTCAGCTCTTTCCAGCCAGCATCTTTGCCCATATGCAAGAAGAGATGTAGAAGGATCCCCGGCCTAATCTGCACTTTGGTCTTGGGAAAAGTTTTCTGCATCACCTGAAGGGACCTTCTGGGTACTCGGGCAGCCCAGAAACCACATAGTGAACACAGCCACCAGAGTCCAGGTGTTTTCCAACTGCCAAATTCCTGCCTGCTGACTTCTGTACTTCCCAACTGCTTGGTCTGTATTTGGAGCAGATTTCTGCAGTTCACCTGGCTGAGAAGGTCCCTAGTCCTGCAACAGGGGGAAAAAAGTCAGCGTTTTTTATGATCGCCTTATTTACTCACCAGGTGTAAGCACTAAACCTAATTTCAGTTAATAGCCTTCATTATAAGGCTATTCCTAATTATTGAATTGTTTCTTTTCTGTAGACTGATTAATAAGTTTAAGTGCTGAAAGTTTCATCTAATACTATCTGAGGTAACACATAAGGGATGGAACTAGAGTAGGAAGTCTGAGGGTAAGGGCACTGTTGCATTCTTCAGTGCTGTTACTGCTGAAGACAGATGGTCTCTCAAAGGCCTGCTTGAAGCTCTCTGCACGTTTTTCAACAGTACCTATTGAAAGCATACAGAGAGGACCAAGTGGCAACTCTAAATGCCATAGAACTCAGAAGGGACAAGTAGAGAAGAGGGAAGAGGAGAAGGCTTGTTCTGGAAAGTGATTGCTACTGCCAATCAAGTAGATGGGATTCACTGGTGCTCAAGATGGTGCTCAAGATTCAGGCCAAGCATACCTTTAAGTTGTCTAAATCATAATGTATGGCTCCTTTGCAGGGGTATATATACTTGCCAAAACTAGCATTTATGACTGTCTGAGTCATTCTTGCCAAGACAAAGTATGACATGGATGAAAATACATGGCTGATCCCTAAAACTACAGAAGAAACCACTGAGTCCTCAGTGGGGCTACTTTAGGGAGAGATAAATATGCAGCTACACCAGAAGGATCTATTTCGCCTAGGAATACATTACTGTTAACTAAGATACTGTTAAGTAAGTTAAAGATTGCAAAATTCAGATTGCAAAAGAACATCATTTGCAGGTCCTAATTTTTGGTTGACAAGTCCTAAAATGGGCCAATGAGATTCAATAGTTAATTTTAACAGTACATATATGTTTTGTACCTTCATGACAACACCTGAAAAATAATTGTCTCATTACTGCATCCATTTTTGAATGCTAATTTTAATTCATGTGTAATGCTAAGATAAGTAGGGTTTACAGATTACATTGGTGGAAGTTGCCTATAACAGGGTACAGACATAACCATGTGTTTCCAAATTTTCCTATTGAAATTTATAAGCATTATAGCATACTGTTGTTAACTAATTTTTTTTTAAAAAATCAACTCAAAGAAGTATGTTATTAGCGTAAATAGAAAACAACTGACCTTATTTTATTACTCTAGAGCACACAGAAAACCAAGTTCTGTACTGTGCCTGGTGGCCTGGCAGCAGTGAGAAAACACTTTGAGAAAGTGCAGAGGACCTCTCCACAAAAGACCTTTGCTCAATACCAGCACAGATCTGTACAGGTAACAACAGCATCTTAATAGAACAAATTAGGTATACCCTGCTAGATAACTTGAGGAAAAAATACGATTGCTTGTTTTACTGAAGAGCTTTCATTGTGATCAAGACAACATTTCCCTAATGCTCATACTCATAGAATTTTATCTTTGAGATGTACCACAGCAATAATATGTTTTATGCAGATGAACACTCTATAGACTAGACTCAACTAGAGTCAGATTGAGTAAAGCAGATTACTACCATAGCAGCATTTTTTACAGAACCTTGTCTGTAAGAATGTAATTTATACATTATCAAGTATCATGGTGATATTTTGCATTTTTTACTTGATGTGATATTAAGTCATTCCCTTTCAAAAGGAGTTTCCTGCTTCCATTGAATTAAACCTAATAAACTCCCCTAAACAGATCAAAAATTGCACAGAAGAACCCAGACGCGACATAAAAGTAGAACAAAGCAGCAGCTAAGTGTTATTCTAGATAAAAGGCCTTTACATTTTATTACTTCATTACCATATAGCATGAAAAATTGTTGTAGAAGATAATGACTTTGGAGTATGTGAAATCCCCTACAATAAAACACACTGTACATTCTGTCCTGTGCACTCTGAAAAACACTAATGGCACAATAAATTTCTTTATCATACTGCACTTCTTGGAGAGATTTTTAAGCAATATTGTTCTCCCAACATTGTAGAAAAAGACACATCAACATTCTGCCACAGCATTAATACCTACATCAGCAATTTGCACAGACAAGTAAAACTCCAGTTTGTAGGGGAAAAGACTCAGGTTGCTGTAGAGGTACTAATGTATTTTTAACTAAGTAGAAAAAAATCTTATATTGGGACATAATCGCACTGGTACATAATCCATGCTGATAGGAAGTTTTATGCACATACTTTTCTGATGATATGGCCCAACCTACCTGCCAGGTTTCTGGAAGAAGAAATGCCGAACTGTGTACAGAAATTATGTGACTTTTTCTCTTACTCAGAACCCAATAATTTCATTTCTGTGATGTGTAGATGCATTTTCCCTGGACATCTAGCTCTCCACAAATTCACTATGATGGTTTCATTTCTTCAACAAAGATGTGACCTCAAAGCATACTTCTCTGTGTATTTCTCCTCTGTGGCTAGTTGAGGAGGCTCCTTCAAATCATCAGCAGAAATAGCCACATTCACAGAAAATAAAATCCCTCAGACTATATGGAATCATCTTTAAATTCAGGTTAAATAACTTCAAGACCATAAAATTCCATTTCTATCTAACATAACTGCACTTTCATGGAAAATGGGATTATACACTCAGGTAGTAGAAAGATTATTCAAGGTCACTGAATCCATCCTGGGGCAAAACAGAAAAAATACATAGTTTGAAGACAGATCTCCAGATCTGGATAAATTCAAAGTATTAATCCAAGCTAAATTAAGAAAACAATTTATTATTTTTTAAACAGTAATCTAAACAGCTGAACATTCTACTACATATTCAATCATTGCCTAAGGAATTCATGGCTTTTCATTCTAAATATTGTCATCAAATATGCAAATAATAACTATTTATCTTTCTGGTTTTCTCAGGCAGCAGCTATCACTTACAGCTGTCGACAATGTAAGGGACATTTGCTCCTTCTAATAGGTGCCATATTAACAGTCGAATGCACTAAAACCTTGTCCAGAATGATGAACAGCAATGAAAACTGTTTACAGACTTGTCATGTGCTCACAAACTCAGCCAGAGTTTGATTAGCTAGCTGCTCTTTAACTTGACCACTGGCATAATGAGCACCTTTTACCATCAGCCACCAAGCTGAGAAGATGCCATGAGCTTTGGTGTCACAGTTGTGCAGATGCCAGCCTGGAGTGCTTTGCTACCCAAGCTCAGCTGTGTATCTGCTCTGGTAAAGTCTTACTGCCCAGTGTCAGAAACAAGCCATTTCTGACAAGTGCGTAGAACCTCCTATATAGAAAAGAGGAGTGAAATATATCTAAAGCATCTGATATTCACTCAACCATATAGTATTGTGTCTCAGGAATGACACTGATAGAGCTACCCCTCCATCACTGAGGGTCATTCCAGACAAATTTTCTAAGATTGCTAGTGTAGCAATTGCCAATTTTCTAGCAGTTGCAGAGGAAAAGATTGAATAATGAGACAATGTCACCAAATGGAGAAAACCTTACATTTTTAAGAAAATCTTCCATATAGTGCCCAAGACATTCTAAGTATATACATACAACTAAGCAAGGCTGACAAATCATAGGGATGAAGTGCGGGTAAGTGAAGTTCTTATGAGAAATTTCTACAGGACTCTCACAGCATTGATGCACAGATGATACTGTGCTAAGGACATAGATAGCATACCTTTGAGGAAGAAATGAAGATCTACACCAAGTAGTCATTCTGGTTTTACTAACTTTTTAATTGAAGTTTTAGGCTCACAATTTACTTCCACCACTACCTGCAAGTTTGCACATATTGTTCATTTAGAAAAGAAAGTTTTAAATCTGCCCATACATAAGCAATACTGCATTATCCAACTTCCTAGAGAGATTATATGACCACAATGTACAGTTAAACTAAATCCAGTATGCTTAAAATGTGAGCTAGCAAAAGGCTTTCTTGTGCTTGGATAAAAGTATGTTTTGTCTGTTATCAGAACAGAAGGAAACTATAAAAATATCAACACAAAAAAAGCAAACTTTGGTCTAAATTACACAGAACACTTACTGAAAATTCAAATCTTGGCACATTTTGCAATAAGAATTCTATCTAAATTATTGCAGCACAGAGGCACTAAAATTGATGTATGAGCCACTAACACATAAAATGTGTGTAGCAATTACAGTTCTGTTCAGTAACAGAATGTGAATGCCTACATAAAAAAAAACGAAAAAACACTCTTCTAACAAAACTTACACTGACCCATTTTCAGATTTACATCTTTATTTTTTAAGTAGTATTGTTTCAGGTTAGAATGACTTATTATGCAGAGACACAAAGGACACTACAGTTCTCTGTATTAAGTACCATACAGCTATGTACGGGGAGGCCAGCAGCCCACATAAAGGACGATGTGAAACAAACAAGAGAGACCAGAAGATGACAAAAGTCAGAAACAAAAATAATATTGCCATAAGAAACCGTTCGTGAGCATGCCAAAATTCATCAAGCTGACAGTATTTTCTGAAGCTTACTCATGATAGGTCATAGGATGAACAAGAAGCAATTGACCATCCAACTCTATAGAGCACACTCCAAAATCTATGGGATCTACAAAACATGCCATAAACATAATGGGGTAGACTGAATTAACCCTACCTACAGTAATTCTATACCCAACAGTTGGCAATTACAAAGGAGAGATGACACCATAGCTTTTCCAGCACTCCACTTGTTTGGAATAATAAACAAGTGGCATTTAACACTGTTACTGGAATTTCAATTAGCCATCTTTACTGACACACACAACATGAGATTCTCCATGTCCCTCTTCCTCCCTGCATGCCCAGAGCTAGGCTGTGTAATTATCTTGTCAAAATCTGGCTTATAATGTTTAGGCTGCATTTTAGACAGCCACAGCTATCACATTAAGCCATTATAATCTTTTGCAATATGGCAACTATTTCATAAGCAGTACCAAAGTTACAGCAATAAAGCAGTAGTGACATTCAGATTAGATTTGCTTCCTGACTACATTAAGCCTAATTATATTTCTTTTTAATACCCCACACCATTCAAAGGACACATAATGACTACTCTGAACATATTTCATGTCTCATGAATGAAGTTTTCTAGTAATGAGAGCTTGACTTACATATTTAAACACACACATTAGTACAGAAAGCATATCTTAAATGAAAAAAGCATAAATATATTAAAAGCATGACCATATAAAATGAAAAGGCATATACCTACACTGTAATTAAACAGAGAATAGGTGGAAAAATTCGCACTTCATTTTCTTTGAAATGCCTCTTTTCAACTTGATATGGTACTAAATCTATGTCTCCCCATATGTTGTGCAGCTCCTTCACAAGTGTTATGCATAGAGAACCTGCAAGTGTAAACCGTGCTGTGACATGCTCTCCTCAAGACTCAGCTCATTTTGACAGTTCAGATAGGATTGATTTTAATACTGTGATGCACTAAATCATTTACCGCATCAGGAATAAGAAAATTAATTTTACTTTTTGTTCGTACAATTTTAATTCATCCTACTGTTGAAACAGAGGGCTTGGCAGCACAGAGGGGAAAAAATTCCTACAGCCCATGAAGGAATGCAGATTGTTTTGCTGCCACAGAATCTAATAGCTCTTGTTGCCTACTGTATGGCAGAAATTATGAACCAGGCAGTAGACTGCCTCTATATTGACTCAGCAGAAATATTAAAGGAGATGCAAACAGTGTAAGGATTTCTTAGTTTGTCGGTGGAATAAATACCATAAATATATGCTTTTTCATGGGATAACTAACAGAAAGAGGCAATTTCTTGTCCTACAATTAACTAGATTTCAAGGAGGTGCCAGGGCTTGAGATGCAGCAAGCTTACAGCTTTCTGTTGCACTAGATATATAGCAGCAATCTCAGGAATTCAGTGCTGACGCCATCCACATTCAAGGTTACATCGAACACTTGGGAAGCTCTTGTTGGAGGGACCAGAAGCCCCTTTCATTTGAAAGATTATTATCAGTAGAAACTAATAGGCAAGATTCCTTCTCACAAAGTAAGAAGAAAATATAATTTGACATGAGTGAAATTATTTGTTAGACGACTCTGTGTGCATGAGAGAGGAAGCACAGGACTGCTGCCTTAATATCAACCTTTCAGATTTATTTCTTCAAATTACTAGACCTCAATGTACCCCATGGACACAGGTAATGTGATGTAACGCAGGCCCTGTGGCAAGCTTCAAGTAAGAAAAAAAAAATCACTGCCAGAATCTGAAGGCCAACAGATAACCTCAGAAATCAGTTTACACAGACATCTCAGACAGTGCTTTAAACTCCCAACAATACACTGTGTTAATTACACTGCAGTTGTCAGGCTTGGAGGTACAATGCTAAGCTGTATAAGATCTTTGGGTTAGCCTATGGGTCATATTTTTCATAATTGCAATTCAGCATGATTTTGGCATTGGAAGAGCTATACAAAGCATATGCAGGAAGAGATCACACCTTATATAGTGGTATTATTATACTTCTTTTACAAAGTTGCATTAGCCTCATGCCTGCTGACAGCACAGGACACAAAGCCAGAACCAGTCTTCCTAGTCACATTTGTCCCCTTTCAGTCCAAATATACATTTTATATATATTCATGAACATGCCATATCTAGTGGCAAGTGTCTGCCTGCAGTAACAAAAATGACATCTTCTGTGTTATAAAAAAGTCTTCTGTTTATGGCAACAAATAACAAAGATAATAACACTACTCTGCTGCAAAATGACTGTTCTAGTTACACCACTTACATTAGAGATTATTTGTGGTAGCCCTTCATAGACAAAAAAAAAATAATTTTGCTATTAGTTGTTAATGTGCAATTATTTTTGTTTGTCTTGAGGAAACGTCAAGCAGCAGGCAACACACAGTAACAAGGGGCACCAGGGAAGCTGAGTGCAATGAAATGACCTCCAAAGAAAGTCAGGCCTCTCAAATACAAGAGGTAACTGTATCAATTAATAATAATCTCATTGGACAATTATACAGCTGCTGACACATATCTGCTTTGCTTCTTCCTCCTTTTACTACTTGGTACAGCAAGATCTCGATGTTCTGCTGACAGCTTCTCTCATTAGACAATGCATAATAATTTTAAAGGTGCATTATGAAGTGTTATTAATTAATTGTTTTAACTTGATACTTATTAGGTTTACATTCATATTTTTTCATTGATGCAACATTTTAAATACGGATTTAGAAGTATGGGAAATTCTTATGTATTGCAATAAATCCTGTAGTAAAGTGAAGGTTTTATGTACAGGTTTCTCATCACGATCAAGTTTCTCATGAAACAAAAACGGCTTCTACATTCACTCAGCATGACACAGGTAAGAAGTGGCATGAGAATAAGGGCTCACAAATGAGCAATTGTTATTACCCAAACAAATGTACCATTCTTAGCACACAAACATGAAAACACATATGACTCCAAATTCCCAGCAAAGCATATTCCTTGACTTCAATGAGACTTGAGTTTAGAATTCAGTATGAAGAGATTACTTTTGCATAAGGATGCAGTTTTAAATATATTATCGGGTGCTTGAAAGAATTGGGGACTTTAAGAATTTTTCTGAAAACATAGGCAAACACATATCCATTTATGTATACAGCTGAGAATGAGAAAGGTTCAGTCTGTAGCTGAACTGAATAACCTTGCTAAATATGACCACAGTGTTAAGGCACCTCTGCTACTGCATCTAGTCATTGTACTAGAATTCATGCATTATATTGTCTCACAAACCTCAGTCAACCTTTAGCCCTGCCCCATCACACAGGTATGGCAAAACAGCAGGTTATATCACATCCATCAACAATTCTGTTGTTTTCACTAAGAATTTCTGTTCCAAATCATGTGACTTCCTAGACTTCTACAAGACTGAGCACAATTTTTCTAAGATAATAATGTCTTATAATTCACTGATAAAGTCAATTTCATAAAATGCAGGTTGGAGGAAAACCAAGCTTTTTGTTCTTCTTCCCATTGCAGCAATAAATTCAGCTCAGAATGAAGAGCTCCCAAAGACTGTAACACAGATTTTAAAACAGCAAATTGAAAAGGCAGCTCAGGAAAAGGCTGGTCACTCTGACAAAGAGATCACAACATCTGCAAAAGAAATAAAGGTCTGTGTTTTAAATATGCGGCATCTTTCCTTATGAAAATTAGAAGTTAAGACACTGATCCATCATGCAGTCTGAATTTTGATTTTGAATTATATAAAATGTAACCTATGAGAGTGATGGGAATGCACAGGCTTTAGGAATTAAGTGCACATAACGTAATACCAAGTACATTAGAAGTCTCGGTAAATACTTACAATATGTGACAAACACAATTAAAAGTAAAACTTCTGCATTCCTCTCCTCCTCTGCTGAATAGTCTCTTCTTTGCTTCTTTTAAATCTGTAAATATGTAAAATTTGTCACGACAGATTCTCAGAAGCATAGAAAACAGCACTTTCAGAAGAAATTAAAATGAGCATAAGCTACAGCTAAAGTTCACATTATGCTTATAATTCAAAGTCTGCATTTGTTGCAGCAAAAACTCCGAGACTGCTCAATCATCATTTTGCACAAATTCCACATTTCCTTTCACATATATTCTATGGTGCAAATAGCACAGCTCTTAGCTCAAAAGATTAGTTTATGCATTCTGAGCAATAGCTGATAGATTGTGTCTTTCCCGATCTTACTATAATCCTATTGCTTGGATGCTTGCAGAATTAGCTTTTGTGAAGAACAGAAAAATTGTTTCCTATGCTACTATAATTTAAAAAAAAAAAAAAAAAAAAAAGGAGAGACAGAGAAAGAAAAAAACCAAAACCACAAAAACTCTAATATTTTTGATGTCTCTAAAGATGGAAAATACATACCAGGAAATTATATTGCTTTCAACAGTTAGTTCATTTACTGCTACAATTTCAGCAAGCAGACTATGGGAAATTTCTACACCAAGCTACAAACAGGATGGAATTTCTACCTCAACAATTATTTGCTCCAGATACCATGAATATGGAAACACAGGAAAGCTTTCCACCACTTATATGAAAGCTCCGATGGAAATGTCAGTAATTCTGAGTCCAGTCCCCAACGAAGTCCACAGATCTGTACCCATGGCAAACTAGGATGTTTACACCCACAATTAAGGAAACACTTAGAGCAACATTTTCTAATATTTTATCTGGTGAATATGAAACAAGGCATATGATTTCAGATGTGCAGCTGGCTAGAAACGGCTTTGTCTTCACCATTCAGATGTTTGCAAGATCAGAAAAACAATGCTTAGAGCAACATAAAATCCAGAGAGGAGAGGTCCTCTCTGTAAATGAGTCTTCAAGAACCAGCCTTTCATTCCACTTAGAGATGATCTTCTAGACTAGACAAAGCTAGAAGTATTGCAGACCAGGGAACCATTTGTGGGAATTGATAGATGCAGGTTAACCAAGATAACCATGACTCACAGTTGAAGTGTGAAGAATAGATTTATTCCATCATTGCAGGGACACACAGCTAAGTCAAAACTTCTCAGGTGCAAAAAGCCACCAGCCCCGTCTGGGCTTTGCCTTACATATCAAAGGTCTGATGCATGGCCAAATTCACCACCAGGCTGTGTTTTTACAATTCTAAACTCTTTTATCTCCCTTCCACCCAAGCTTGTGGGAAAAAGTGCTTTTAAGTCTTTAATAACATTCTGTTATCTTCTCTGAGAGAATTTTATTTCTTTAAACAGACACAAAAAACCCCAAAGGAAACACAGTATGTGAAAAATTCCCACACTGAAAATATATTCTTAGCATTCCCAGCTGCAAAGTTACCTTGAGTGAAAGCAACAAAAAATAAATATCTTATTGCCAAATCTTCCACTTTCAACTCGTTCCTCCCCACACCATTGCAGGTGGAAATGTTGAATATACAGCCTGGACATTTCAGGCCCAGCTTCCTGTTGCATTGTGTGAACATGCTCCAGGCTCTGCAGGAACTGTGGACAACATTCTTGCATTAAGTAGAGGGGGTGTTAGCGCAGGCAGGTAGATGTTTGAAATGCAGCTACTGGACTATACCAATAAAAATCACTCCAGTGAGGAACAAGCATCAGCTGAAACTTGCATCTAGGAAGTTTCTAATGATGCTGTAAAGACTCTGAGGTACATGCTGGAAGCATAGAACCTGGATAAACTTGGGCAGCCAAACTCAGTGGATTCCCTTAACTTGTTGCAGACACAGTCTGTGCTGAAAGAGAAGCTGAGCTCTTCACATAAAGGTGAAAAGAACTGTAATTTCATTCGAACCTCAGCCATTGTCTGTTACCAGAGATGCCTTTTGTCAAAGATTGGAGAATGAAGCTGTCCTTGAAAAAGATATTGAAAACAGGTATTACAGAATAGCACACCAGACAAACAGAGCCTTTACCTGTGACCAAAGACCTGGTGGAAATTAAAGTCCTATGTGCAATCTCAGTGGAGGAAAACATGCGTGATGCTGCACACAAGGCAAAACAGTTAGCTGAAATACAGCCTCGGCACACATGGGATTCATAGGAATTAAGTCCAGCTGATACTTCCATTACAAATATCAGATAAGCAAGATAAAGGTCCCATAAAAGACACAGCAGCTCCTGTAACAGCAGAGTAAAGCACAGTTTCTGACTCTGAATTTGATGTGATGATACACAAGTAGCACAAAAATATGAGCTAGGAATTCAAATAAATAGATCTCCATGAAGACCAAAAAGTTGAGAAGCTGAAGATGCAGGAACTGTTGTGAAAAGCTTTAGTTAGTGAAAACCTCTAGTTACTATCTCCTCCACCATTATTAGGATTAACAACACAAAATCTATCCTGAAGAATTATATAGAGCAAAATAAAAAGGCACTAAAAAAATTAAAATTAAAATAGCATTGTTGTATTTTAACAAAATTAACATGCTAGAAAGCATGCACAGAAGGCACTTGACGTTTTTGTGCTTGAAATGAATGCAACATCCTCTAAGCTGAGGTAAAATGATGCCTGTATAAAGTAGCTGTAGAAATAAAATAATTGTCCTATTTTGTTTACATCCATTTTAAGTTTATTAAAATACAGGATGTGACTTCAGACAAAGTGAACTATGTTTCAGTGAGTTTTCTGGTTGAGTAAAATTACTGAAATGTTTTACTAATTACCATAAAATGTTTTTTTTTAAATCTGCTATTTCCTGCTGGGTGATTTTACCACTCCATGAAGCCCTAGTCTGACTTCAGGCAGCAAAACCTGATGTCAGGGTCCAGGTTTCACATTACTAAGGAGTGAAGCCACTCAGTGTCCCTCAATGAGCTGAAACTCGTTATTTGTTTTATACTGAAGTAAACTTTTCAACTATATTATGTGAATATATATATTTGTATTTGAATATGAAGTAAACATTGAAAATAAAGCATGCCTTCTGTGCATGTGTTACTTAAAATTATATTAAAACAGCATTTAGATTGCAGTTATGCATTTAAACTTAGAAAATATTACATATGCTTTTGCAAGACGAAATTCAGTATTCTCCTTTTTTGCATCTATTTTGGGCACCGAATATGGATGGGATCCTGCAGGAAGACCAGATGTTGCCAAGTTATAGCCATTTTTAATACCCGAACAGAATGCTTATGCTTGAACAGCAAAGAAAACAGCAGAACAAAGCTAAACACTCCTGTACCAGTGTAACTCCTAAACAGAAAGCTCTACTTTGGGATTCCCAACACTATGCACTAAGAAGTGAAGGGTGCTTCTTCTGTTCACACTAGGAACAGAATTAAACATGAATAGCTTGTGAGCCCGTAAAATGAGGCACAGTCTGGTGGCGGTCCAACAAAATACTTCATGTGGTGGGTTGGCTCTGGCTGACAGCTAAGTCCACACCCACTCACCCACTCCCCCCCAGCAGGATGGGAGAAAGAATCAGAAGAGCAAAAATAAGAAAACCTGTGGGCGGAGGTAGAGACAGTTTAATAGATAAAGCAAAGCTGAGGACCGAGCAAAGCAATTCACTACTTCCCATCAGCAGGCAGATGTCTAGCCACTTCATGGAAAGCAAGGTCTCAACACACACAACAGTGACATGGCAAGACAAACACCATAGCTCTGAATTTCCCCTCGTCCTCCTCCTTTCCCTCAGCTTTTATTGCTGAGCATGATGTCATTTGCAATTGGATATCCCTCTAGTCAGCTGGGATCAGCTGTCTTGGTCATGTCCTCTCTCAACTTCTTGCACATTCCCAGCCTACTTGCTCGGGACAGGGAGGGGGAGGAAAAAAAGATCTTGACACTGTGCAAGTACAGTTCAGCAATAGCTATAACATTAGTATCTTATCAACACTTCAGTCACAAATCCAAAACACAGCACCACATGGGCTGCTGCTATGAAGAAAATTAACCGAATTCTAGACACTCTCAGCATAAAGGGGCATGTAAAAAGTAGAAATACCCAATACCAGTAGAATAGAGTTCTCTATACAGTCAAGGCTCTAGAATTTTTGGATCTCTTGTATGCGGTAAAGATTGATGACTTCAAATAGTAGAACAGCCTTTCGCCCACTGATTTTGTAAGACTGTTCACATATGGTGGGTTGACCTGCCAGGCCACCGTCCTGCCAGCTACTCTCCCATTCCCCCTCCTCAACAAGACAGGAAGAGAAAAACAGAGTGGAAAAGCTCATGGGACAATATAAACATAATTATTGATTACTTTCACAGACAAAATAGAGATGGGAAAAATTAATATATTGCAAATTAAAATAGATTAAAATTTTTAGAATCAAACATTGCAACATCTCCCCTCCTGTCCTCTTTTCCCCAGTCTCAGCTTTACTTCTGACTCTTCTACCTCCTCCTCCCACCCCAGCAGCACAGAGGGACTGGGCAATGGAGTGCTGAGGTCAGTCCACACCAGTTCCTCTCTGCTGCTCATTCCTCCTCGCACCTTTCCCTTGCTTCAGCATGGGCTCTCCATAGGCCATAATTCCTTCTGGGAATACCCACCTGTTCCAGTGTGGCGTCCTCCAGAGGCTGCAGTGCGGATGTCTGCTCTGGTGTGGTCCTCTTCACAGGCTGCAGGGGAATCTCTGCTGCAGTGCCTCCTCCTCTTGTTCTCTGACCTTGGAGTTCCCAGGGCTGTCTCTTACCCTTTTTTTCCCAGTCCAGGCCCACGGCCAACAAAACCACACCACTGACACACAGCAGATGAATTTTTGTCAGTCCTGGAAGTTGTTTCGGGATAAACTTCCCTAAATTCTTTCTTTGTTTTTCTCTTCCCTTGACTTGCCTACTGAGGCACAACACTCACTATCAGCTATCCAACTACACAGAAGTATAATCATTCAATTAGATAGTTTTCCAGGAAATATTACCCTTTTTTACCTCTGAATCACCTTATTCCCTTCCTCTCCTCTCTCTTTACATTCAGAATACTTATGTACATAAGAATATTCAGTTGAGTCCTTGCATTTGGCTCACATTGCCATCCACAAGCTGCCCATGCCAAGCAAGTGGGAGGCATGTGAGGAACTCATGCTTGCCCAGCCCCTCTCTCAACTCCTTAGGAAACAAAATGGAGTCTTCGTTTGAGACTTTCTGTTTCAAGACTAACAATTCTTTGGGAGATTTTGTTTTACTGGTGGTTTATTCTTCTTTTCAAATTCTACATTATCTCGAAGACACTTAATTTTCTGCATTTTTCACAGCTCTCATTCTGGACACTAGAGATACAAGACAACTAAAGCTATAATTATAAAACCTACACTGCTTTCTGTCTTGATTCATGAATTGTTATAAAATTAATACCAGCAGGAAAATCAAACAGAGATAATACACTGAAAGGGGCCACATTTTCTGCTGATGTCAAGGGGCATTATTATCATCAGTGGATATATATTTATACAGCAATTATTTGGTCCACCATATTTGTATTTGTCTGCTAGTACCATTTTCATAGCAATTCAAAAATCAAGACAGAAGAGCAGGAGGCATTGTTCCATGCCCAACAGATTATCCATTATTTCCTTCTGCTCCTCACTAGTATTAAATAAACTTTCTGCTCATGTTTTGTATTTTACAGAGAAACAATTTTCTTTATAACTATGCTTCATGGAAGAATTTTTCTATAGTTGCTAATATAAATGTAGCTATCTCAGTATTAAAATTTAGCTGAAAAAAGTATCAGGTCTGAAAATTAAAATTGCAAATATCAAAAATAATGATGTCCATACCATATCTGGACCACATGAGTGAACAGTCTGCAGGTCACCACAAAAGTGCTAATCCCTAATGTGCTTTTGGCATAGCCAAACAAAACTTCCTCATCAGAATTTCAAACATCTACCCCTGTTTATTGATCTTTCAATCACATTGTACATTTGAAGACTATACACACATTATACTCAATTCTACTTACACTACTAAACTTCTTATTGTCATATCTCATTTCACAAAACAATTAGTTATTACAAATAAATGGAAAATATTGTACTTGGTGAAGTGAATAGCCTTTTCAAATGCATGGATCCCTGCAAAGGGAAAGGTAAGTATATTTTCACTTTCTAAGCTTTACTGTTAGTTCAACAAAAATGAAGCCCTATAATTAACGCCTGAGATACCAATTAATGGAAAATAGATAATGTTCTAAAAAAAATGCATGGACTTTGGTTTGGTTTGTTAAAATAAAATCATAACATGTAGCTTAAGCTGATTTGTAACTTTTTAATGTGGTTCTAGAAACTGCAGATTCAGGAAAATGAAACATGCAAACTTTGTCAACAGAGAGTTTACCCCATGGAATGTCTAGTTGCTGACAGGCAGAATTTTCATAAATCATGTTTTCGATGTCACCACTGTAGCAGTCAATTAAGGTAAGAAGTAACTGCATTTTCACTTACAGAGCTCTGCTTTTGGATAAAAATGTGCACGGTGGAGTTATTTTCAACAGGACTGTTCAGCCTGCAGGATGTTGGGTTGATAGGGAGATATCCTGAGGTCCCCTTTTCTTCTCTGCTCCTTATATCTGCCCTGTGACACAGAACAAGTCCTTTAAATTCTCTAAAGAACCACTACCTTCCAAAGTCCTCTGCACATTACTTCCTATTGACTGTTACAGACCTTCAGGAAGTAGGAGACACAGAAACTTGGAATTTAAGGTATCTGAACACACACCAAATTTTCTTGTAATTTTCCTCATCCATAAAATGAATTAGGATGGCTCCCTGCATTAGCAAACCACTCTGTAACCTTTATATGAAATGCAGGATTTATTGTTCTATCACACTGCAAAGGCCAACAGTTTTGATTTTAACACATTCGGGGTTAGTTACCCACATTTCCTGTATTTCATTTGGGAGCAGAATCCAAACATAATTAAACACAGATTTCTATAATGTGCACAAAGGCTAAAAAAAAAATTGGCACTGTATTTTCTCCAGCTATTTTGTAGAAAAATGGAGGGTACAGTCTTTAATAAGACTAAGGAAAATAGTCCAAACATCCCTGAAATGCTGTGGAAATTTCTATTTAAAGATTGTGCTTTGCAACAACTGAATAAGTTTACGCTCTTTCTTAAATCGCCAAGCATGACACCTTCTCCTCCATTTTGACTTTGAAATTGTATGAGACTTTGCAAGTAAAAGAGGGGGAGATGTGTGGTCAGAATTGGCCAATACATTGACTTTGCTCTGTTTTTGCTCTTCCTTTCTCTATATGTACTGTTATGCTATTTGAAATAGCAAATAAAATATAAAATTCATGTTAGCTTATGATATGTAAAAGTATAAAACGAATTTTCTTCCATTTGGCAGCTTGGGAAATTATGCATCTCTCCATGGAAAAATATATTGTAAACCCCATTTTAAGCAACTTTTCAAATCAAAAGGAAATTACGATGAAGGTTTTGGACACAAGCAGCATAAAGAATTATGGAAAACTAAAGTTCAATCTAGATCAGTTGACAGTACTAATGCTGAAGAAACAAATCCCATTAATAGTATACCTGTTGATCCTAAACCAGTTACAAAAGCTGATAAAGACTCTGGCACTGAAAGTGCTTATCCTGATATTTTGGGCAATAATTTGAAAAAATCCACAGAAAGACGTAAACTAAGGATGACATGGCCTCCTTCAACAGACGATGAAACACTTAAGAAAACCTTCTCTATTGAAGAAGTAGCTAAAGTAAATAGGTCAAAGTGGCCCCCAGAAGATTTTGCTCAAGAAGATTCTAGTTTACATACAAATAAACCTCTGGGTAACAAAAAGGAATCTCAGAAAAAACACACTGCGATGGAGCAAAATAAAAATAACACTGCAAATGCACAACAAAATCAACACTCATCCTTTAGTTCTCTGTCTGAAAAAGAAGCAAAGAAAAATGAAGCAAGCAATAAGGGAAATGATGAGAGAGCTGGGAACGTGCAAGATCGCCTGAATAAACCAGAAACATCATGGAAGGATAGTGGAGAGAATATTAATAAAGGTGATAATGTGATTGTGGATAGTACTGGGAAAGAGCAAGAGAAAAAAAATAATGAAACTGTTGATTCAGAAGTTGTACAGGTTACTAACATTGATGAGGTAACATTACAAAAGAATCACAAAGAATGCTTGAATAACAACAATAATAACAATTACACCACTTTTTCACATCTAAACATGTGTAGACAGGAAACAACTCTCTCAGGTATGTCTAAGACAATATTGAGCCATGAGATTTGCACTGAACCACAGCATGCCTTTGCAAAGCTGGACAGTCAGTTGAGAAATGAAGACATATTTGAGATGTATGAACCTCACGAGAGCTATTCTAGTGATACTGTAACTATTTCACAGGATGAACAGAACTCAAAAGACGAAGATGCTGTTACCTCTGAGAGTCTTGCTCAACTTAATAATAAGGCCATTTTTCAGAAGTCTCATACTAATAGCACATTAGTTTTAAAGGAGGCAAGTAATACAACATTGCCTGTTGATACTGAGTTGGTCTGCACTGGGGAAGAATCAAAATATGACAAAAAAAGACAAAAAAAATATAATATTTCATCTGACTTTCTGAAAACATCTTTGCTTTAAAAAGACAATCTGGTTTTAAACTGTGGTCTAATAGACTTTGTAGACGTAAGTAAAAATTTCTGCAATCCATATTCAAAAGAACATGAGAATTATGATAGAGAACTGAATTATATTAATGCTTGTCAAGAAAGTGAAATAATGAAAGCGGCAAAGAATGACATAAACACAAGCTTAGATTTTCTGAGCTCAAGACATACTGTTTGTCCATCATTCCAAGGCAAGAAAGTCAAGTTCAAACAGCTCACTGCAGAAGAACAAATTAAAAGAAATAGATCTTACAATGAAAATTAATAAACCAGATAAGTGGTCAGCTATGTTTGTCATTCATTATAAGGTATGTCTCATCCTTCAGTAATTTTACATCCTTCATTTCTTCAGTTACTTTAGTCCTCCTTGAATAATATCCAGACATTTCATAAAAATTAATAAAATTACACTGTTAATTATCCAGATTTTATCTAGTTAGGTTATATTTAAGGAAATAAAGATGCATAAGGTACAATTTTTTCAGTCTATAATTAAAAAAACCTCTTGTTTTAATATGCTTCTGAACATTGTGAGGAATATTTTACTACATGACTGTCCTGGATAAACAATCAATTTTCATATTTATCATTTGTAACGATTTCAGATGTGAAGCACCTGGTGTGCACAAAAGTAAAAATATTTCCGTGGGTGTTTTCTTATGTATTATTATTGTAACTGAGCTATTGCTCCATCACATATTATGTACATTTGTTGTGTTAGCTCATACTAGAAAATCTGGCTTTGGTTGGGTGTTGGGGGGTTTGCTGGGCTTTTGTTTCTGTTTTTGCATTATCATGCAGTACTTGGTTTGAAATGGACTATCTATGGAACAGTAACAGCAGTTGTTTGATGAACAGTAATGTTTTGCTATATTCCTGCAGCTGCTACTGCTGTTATACTGAATGACAGAAAAAAACCAAAAAGTGTGTAAATTTTAACCTCAGCTAAAACCAAACATCCTAGGCAGAACTGGAAAAAGGTTTGGGGACACTGGACAATAAAGACTACTCCTTGTCTCTGTAACTAATTCAAAGTCATCTTAACTAAAGCAGCTCTTCAGTTTCATACTTAAACCTGTACAAACTTAAGCAGATCTAGCACCTTTATCCTTGAAACCTTATCCTTTATCCTTATGGATTAATATTTCCTCTTTTAATACTATTACAGCTTGTATGATAAAGCAACATACCATTTAACTGTTGACAATGCAAAATAAAAAGCACTTTACAAAAAAGTATTTTGTGAAGTTTTTTTAATATTAATTTATACATATGGTCTTCCTTAAATAGTTCACGAAACAGTTATTTTAAACTGAAGTGCCAGAGTGAAAGGGAAGGATAATCAAAAATAGTTTTTGAAATAATTCCTGAAGTATCTGACAGAGTCAGGTGTTTGGAAGAACTTACAGATAAGACAGGCTGATGTTAAAACATATAAGAAATTATTGTGCAGAGTTCTAGATGCGATATATCTGCTGCACTAGAACCTGATGCCTTCACACAAGGCACTACAATGGCATTTAATTGGCAAACTTTATTAAAAAGTATTAGGCTACAGCCAAACATGAATATTTTAGAATTATTTTTGCAAAATCTCTCTCTCTCTTATTCTTCACCCCTGTTTGGCTGTAACCATAATAAATTATTTTTAAAAACCCAAGAGATTAGTACATAGAGCTACATTACTTTGTTTGCTTTTTTTGAGTAGATAATACAACTAAAAGTAACATCAACAAAATTCCTGCTGAGACAATAAAAAAAAATCTCAGAAAATGCATGCTTGAAGAAAATCAGTGGAATTTGTCTAGAGTATTGAGACCTCTACATGAACTAAACCTTTAAATCTCCCCCACTCCCTAAAATTTCCTATTAGACATAAGATTGGATTTGAATGTAATAGTCAGGAAAAAGAAATGATCTTGAGGGTGAGATAGTGGGTATTTGTTTACATGCATGTAAGTAGATGTAATTAATAATTCAAGTGAAAGGCTAATATGGTTGCAACATTTGTACCTGAAGTACTTGTGTCATTTTCCATCCTTATGAATATTCTGATGAATTTTAACTTGCATACTACAATTTAGAGGAGTGACAAATATCTGTTATAATAATAAAAACTGATTTACACCAAGAAATTAATGCCTCTGAAAATATCCTTACAAAATAGAGACCTTTTAGCTTCTCCTAAACAAATAAAAAATGAGTTACAGAAAAAGTGTGTATGTTTTGGCTAGCAAGAGATAACTGAAATAAAGGCTTTGATGAAATAGTAGGAAAAAGCAAGACTACAGGGAAATATTTATTCCCAGAGGGAATATTATATAAAATCAACATACATAAATGACATAAAACATGGGGCAAATCTCTTTTGATATTCCACAATCAAGATTCTGCTTAGATGGGATGACCACAGAAGTGCAGAGCCTTCCTTAGTGAATTCATTAGCTTTGCATTCTCTTCTCTCAGCGGGTGGCCTTTTTTCTTTGTCATGTAGTGACGATGAATTTTAAGGAAAAATGAAATTATATTATTTAATTATCTCTTTGAAGCACAAGCCCCATTATTCTCTCTTGGAGTTCTTATACAAATCATAAGAATGACACCCTATAAACTTGTTCTAGAAAACAATTACAGAAAAATGTAAATTATCTGAAAAAAAAAAAAGTAGAAAAGTTCTTCAGAACATGAGCCCAAAGCTAAGTGCAAAAGCAATCAGTGAAAAGATAAGACTGGAACTTACTGAGTCTTACTTCTGTTTTTATGCAAGGCAAAAGAGGTAGGTAATGGCACATGCCTGAGTCACCCCAATGCAAACATACATTACCACTACAGAAGTCACATGTGGAGAGAATGCATACAGCAGCTGGAAGTGAGATTGGGATAAAATCTGTAGCAGAAAGTAGCAACTTTACAGATATTCTCTAAATTAAATACCAAATTAATAGTAACTCCTTAGCTGTCAAAAGCCTTATGGATTTTGGTGAAACCATAGACTTGGCACAGCTGGTGAGCCGGTCTTTATGGCTTTAAAAGAACTAGCATCCATTAGAACCGTACTTTTGTGAGAGAAAGCTGTTATTCTAAGTTTAAATATCTTTAAGTTGACATCTAGGCTTTCTAAATTTTAATACCTGAGTTTAAATAACTAGTCATCAGTTCCTAAAAGTCCCATTCTGTGAGGAGAGGCTTGATGGATCCTGAGACGAATCCTGGTACCAAATCCCTATTGTCTCAGTGAGATAAGTTCCTCTGCTACTCTTAGTTTTCATCTCACGGATAAGATATTTAGCCATGCACAGGAAATGAACCTTATGGTCAAGGAGGTTAGAGTTGATCCATTTCCAGCACAGCTGCATCCAAGCACTGTTCAACAGCAAAACTGCACTGACAAGTAACAGTGAAATGAGAGTTTTCCACATCATTACTTGGTACAGGAGACTTTCAGTCTGAGAAGTCTATTCTCACTGTGTATTATTGGCTAGTGAGGATGTTCTACTACTTTTAGAACACAGCAGGGTTCATGTATTCTTCTATACTCAAAAGCACCAATTAGAGAGATTAAAGAGCCTAATTTAATGGCTGGGCCAGCACTGGACTTTAGAGGACTTTTAAATTTGCAGTCTCTTTGCTCATTCACTAACATAATCAGTACAAAGACTTACTTAGAGCTATTTAAATTGTTTTTCTAGACATAGCATATCAACTAATCTCTTTAGAGTCATTGTACAGTCGGGGCATCCTCAAAACGAAGAGGGACTTAAATAACACTTTCTACTATACAGTTGGACACTTTTACTATACATGAGGGACTTGCTGAAAGCAAATACTTGATTACTTCAAAAAGTCTACACATGCTGTATGTCTTCTGTTAGGCATTTATCACCTCCATACAGATCAATAGGCAGAACTACATTAGTAATCTTAAAGGACACAGTGCTCAGGCTAGACATTAAAACCATGCTAAGGATCTGCCTTATTCTAACACAGAACATTTATTGAAATGCCCCTCCCATAAATAATTATAGTTCAGGCCTTATTTTCAAAGTAATTACCGGAATTACTTAGAAAATATTTGGGTCACTTCAGTCAAGTATACCTCCAGCTGTTAGGTATAATTGCAAATACATTAACTACCCCGGGTGCACTCACGAAAACATGAAGACAAAAAGAGAGAGATTAAAACTTTGTCTCTTTTTGTACTTTTATTTCTTAAGAGGCACCCAAGTTCAATCCTTTGGGTGAATTTTAATGACTTTCACAAACAGCGTTTCACCTTGTACATTTGATGATTTTGACATGAAAAGCCTTTTTAACTGTTTCAGAGAGAGGTTGTGTGTCAAAATGGGCTTAGAAACATAACCAGACTGACCTTACTTTTGGGATCTCTAAAACACTAGATTGACAATTTAACCATGAAAAATCTGAATTTTTCAATTAAATCCTTAAGCAAAAAAATAAGGCAGCTGTGTACTGCAATGCTTCAGGGAAAGAATTGAAAAATTCAAAGTCTTGCCTAATGATGGACCTATTTCGTATTTCCACTGACCTTAGGGCAGGGTGTGAGAGAGTAAGAGAGAATGAAGTATTCACATTTACTGTGAATCTGGATTTCATTAACTAAGTACATTACAATTTTATTAAAAGCAGACATGAAAAATCTACTACACAGCATTAGCAGCAGGTGATCTTCAAAATTTCATCATCTATTTAAATTAAAAAAAAAATACATAGAAAAGCCTCAAAGGGCTTCAAACCCATTTTACCTTTTGGCTCTTGACACTGTGATCATTGCTATCAGTATAAAGTACAAAACTATTTTAAGACTGGTGAAATGATACATGTAATAGATGCTGACAAGGAATAACGTTCTATCACAACATACACCCATGAAAGAGCCGTTCCTTCCCCATAGAAACTGCATATTTCAAACTGAAAAGAAGGCAGCTTTTCTAGTCACTCTTATAGGAAAAAAACCTGATCAAATACAAAACTTCATGACCAAGAAAGTCATCTCAAAAAAAGTTTTAAAAAAAAAAGTTTAAGGGGGAATGGAGGTATAGCTGTACCATGAGGGAATGGAACAGCAAACGAAGCACTTTAACATACTGCTTGGTAAATTAGATTATGTTGTCCTAATTGCAATACTGGTGCATAAATTGTAACAAGCCTCTTACTGCTTAAAACATCCTTCCTGTTTCTCTGTGATCACAGTTAAGACCTCTACAGGATGTTAGATAAAAAGGAAGAAACAGAGAGCTACAAATTCAGCCTATATAGATGTACACAAAAATAATTTTTGCAGTTCCAGTGTTAAGAGGTTTTGTACAGCTATTCATAAAGCAATATTAGAGAGGAAATAGCACATACGCAGTATCACAAACTGTTTAGAGTCCCTTTTTCTTCATTATGTCCTATAAGCTGCTGTTCTAATTTGGTAGGATGGTGCTCCTTTACTGAGGGCTACAGATTGAGTCTTGGTGTCTTGGACTGAGAAAGCTGTTTTGCCAAAGTGAGCAGTGGTTTTTATGTGGTCAGAGAGAAGGTAATGAAAAGGTGCTTTAATAGGCTCTGGCAACTATCCATGCCAACAGCACGCCATAAAACAGGAATAGCATGGACTGTGCCTTCTGGGGCCAGAATATGAAGCTTAAATAATTTTCTTCAAAATGAAGTACAAAGACAAAAACCAAGAATACCTTTCTACATTCCTGGAGGCATCATGATACAAACGTTCGGTTAATAATGTATGGAAAACTATATTTGAAAATACTGATGTCATAAACTAACATACTGAAGAGTGGGACAGTATTTAAAGAGAGTATATGGGCACTATATACACCAAGACACGAAAATAAAGAAGAAAAAAATAGAGATAATTAACTTGTGAATGCCCTTGTAAGAAAACTCAGCTTTATAAACTTCTTCTGAAGAGCTTCCAACCAATTAGGTGAGGTTGGATTAGGAGTCCAGATATTTATGTTCTGTGATGACCTTTCAACAGTACTGCAGAACTCCACAAAACAAACCATTTTCTTTAACCAGCTATAAATTTCATCATCACCTACAAGAGATAGAAATGACTTAGCATTGCTTTTATTGACATGAAGACCTGGCTATGCAGAAAAGATGACTAATGGATGAAAGTCTGCACCTGTACTGAGTTTGTTAAAATGTACATACAGGTATCACTACATTTACTAATATCTACTGTATTACTGATTCATCATTATGCCACTGTAAGTTCTAAAAATTAATCAAAATCATGGAGTCATAAGGTCAAATAGATAACCTTAATTTTACTATTTGCTAACATCTGAGTGCCTGAATTCGAAATGTTAATGTTCCTTCAATGTATGTGCTGAAGACATACTTACATATGTGTCAAATACAATTAAAGTGGTTGAGCTCTGGAAATTCAAAATCTGGATCATCTTGAAAGTTCTGAAAACTGGTTAGAAACCAGCACCAAAATCAACACTGCTGGACTTTTAAGTTTTAAAATATTAGGAGTAATGATAAAAATTGTTTTCCAGAACTTTCAAGAACTTTCTTCCTTAACACACACTATACACTTCAATGGGGCAGAAAAGAACACCAACATCTGTCTGGGGTGATTTCTGTAAATTACATACTCTTAAGAAATATTGTCCTGCTAAGCCATAATGTTTAAAATCTATGTTTTAATCTATCCTACACTGGTACGTATGTGTTTTAATTGTGGGAAAAAGTAATGCCATTTTAGTAATAGTTCTGCATATTTACCATTTTAAAAATGCTGTTCTCTATTCCTTGTAATTTTGTCTAATTTTATCTATTTGTAGAGAAGCTTTCTGCACATAGGAAAGGACAAACAGTCTGATTTATTTTTAAAGCATTGCCAAAAAAGCTTCCTCCATTTCCAGGAAAAACACCTGATAAGAGCCTAGAATTTTGCCCATGCTGAAAAATATCTTTCATCTGAATAAACGTATATTAATCTAGTGTCTGCATTTTGATATGGTTCTGGTTTGACTATATTTGCAATATAGTTTTCCATTGCAATGTATCAAATTGGGTTTTTTTATGGTACGGATCATGTCCTGGTAATGTACAGGTGAATATTTTTATTAGGACTTCTTTCTGAATTGCTGCAGCAGTTAGAGAGATTGGAGATTGCAATCAATAAACCTTGAGGTGATATTTTAAATAATTCAACAAATCAAAATATTAGAGAATTGTGCAAGTAGCAGGCTTCATCCCTTCTATGCTTTGAACAAGGTAAGAGTCCCAAGAAAAGTACAAATCACAAAATTAAAGACTTGACCAGATAGCTTTTGAGTTCAGGCATTCTCATTTTCAAACTTCATGTTCTTTTAGTGTAATGTATGAATATCGTATGCCTGTATGTATATAAATAGACACTCATGTATACATAAGTAGAACCATAAGCAATCAGCAAATTACTGTAACACCAGCTATGTATATATAGAACTAGCAAGCTCAGTAGCACTGAACTGCTTCAAAATGTGGCAGCTTCATTGTTTTCCCTCTCATTCTTTCTATTCACATACTCCATTATTTCCTTTTGTTGCTCCTCAACTCGCATTACACACTTTTTGGGATTGAGACTTTGGACAATCTTTTCTTCCAGATGATAAGCAACAGCCCATGGACAAATATTCCTGATGTAGTTCTTCTATCTCTGAATAAATTTTGGTACCAATGTCCTCAGCTCCCCTTCCTGGGCAGACATCCTTATCTATGTGGATGCCACTACAGAAACAGAAACATGTGAGTCATTTCTCTTAAGATGCTCTTCAATGAAAATAAGGGTAACAGAAACAGTCCTGTGTGTCAATCATAAAATAGTATCGGTGATGACAACTCCTACCTTCACAGAGCTAGTACCAAGGGAAATGAATCCTGAATTCTGGTAGCCATGTCCTTCAAGAAAATGGAAATTAAGGACAACATTCCACTACTGGACACATCCCTTTGCCAGTAACCAAAGCACATAACAGAGAATCAAGCTCTCTGGTTTGAGTAACAATTGCCAAATCATCCTCCAGGAGCCTTAAAAAGAAAATTGCATGCAAAATTATAAAATAAGTGAAAACATTAATCATGATTATACACAACCACATAGATTTTTGCCAGCTGGATTCAGCCACTGACTGTGATGTGAAGCTCTTCTCTCTTGGTTAACCCAGCTGAGAGCCAGATTAATTTTTTTATAATTAATTTCTTAGGTATTAGTGTAAATGCTTGTCAAAAAGGTTGATCTACCACAAAATTAAATATGGGGTGGGGAACAATGAAAACTCAAATACATTTAAAACAAAGACAAAATTATCTAAATTGACTGGACCAACAGAGAAAAGAGAAAAAAAAAGTGTTTCATATGCTCTGGTCACTCATGCAAAGCAGAATTACTTGGACCTGAAAAAATGCTCCACCGCCCATCCATTCTTTCGCACAAAAGGCCTATTTTACATCACTGTTCAAGACAGTTGCAACGAAATTTATATTTAGGGGGGGGAGTTAATGCTTCTAAGTATAATCATTATGTTTATACTGACATTGCTGTGAAGGACACTATATAAATGGAAGCTGTGCTTGCAACTGATCACTGCAGATAAACATCTTGAAGGACTCTGCACACAAAGGAAGTTGCCTTGCTTTGTTTATAGGGAGATCGGCTCCCTCCAGCTGACATAACTTTATCATGCAGTGTGAAATCAAACCCCACTGCATTTCCAGAAGAGATCATGAGGGGGCAACTTCTTCGGGGCAAGAACCTGGTTTCCTTTCTAGTCTATATAGCACCTAGCACATAATTGTAATTTGCATTTGCACAGCATACATCTGCATGATATTAAGAAATGGGTCACCAAATGAGGCTGAGTAATGCTAGCGAGCTGTAACACATTTAAAAATAAATAATCAAATTTTCCTTCCTCAGATCTGTAAAGGCAATGCTGTACCCATGCATCAATTAAATGTTCAAACCCAACCAGAACAAAGGAGTGAAATAATGCTTATCTTTAAAAGGCTGTTTTACAGTTTGATGTAAAAGGTCTGCTGATTCAGTATGCCTCACTACTACAGCATTGCTCTCCTAAAATCTGAGCTTTAAGACTAAAGGACATACAGAACCCTGTGTATCATCTTTATTTTTGGAGAGAAATTTCAGCATAGTTCCTACTGTCTGCCAGGGTCCCCAACACCAGCACTTAGCCCACAGCTCACATCTTGTTGGCTGTTTTAACAGCTAAAACAATGATTTAATAGGTATGGTTCCTGACTTCTGCCACCCCTGTTGATCCAGGACAGAAATGAATCCTGCTGACAGAGCTGTGTGGGGATTACATTTCTTACACTGTTTCTGCTGTGAGTAAGAGCAGTTCAGCTCCTGTACGTCCTTTAGTACCTTTCAAGTGTACTATATTTTTTTCAGAAAGAACTGTTGAACTCTTCTAATGGTACTGAAGGCTAAATTACAGCCTTGTGGGCTAACTGAGAAGCAAATAAAATCCCCCCAGTTAATCAGGGTATTAAGAGCTCTGCTAAACTTTAGAATACGTTATGTGTATCGTAAAGCACTTTCATGAACAGGCACATTATTTCAGGTGTGAAGCTTTTTATCTTTCTCATGTTTCCTGCTTTTAATTATTTGCTGCTTCTAAGCCTATTGCAACATCTCCCTCTGATTTGTTAAGTCTCATAAACAGGATATTTAGCTGTTATGTGGTGGTTTGTCTTTCTTTTTAATAATTTAGGTAACTTACACAATGAGCTGTACACAATATGCTTGTGAAAAGCTGCTGTTGAACCTTAAAGGCTATTCTTTAACATGAACGTAAAATTCAGAAAGGATACGTGAATTTTTGTATTTCTTCAATCTTTGCAGGAATTATCAATCTTCAATGTTTTAGTCACAGTATCACAGTATCAGCAGTCATTTCTGCAACATTTGTAAAACTCTCAACAGTAAATAAAGTATATTTGTTGGGTTTTGATTTTTTTTCAAGCTAATAATACAGTGACATCAAAGATTGAACTTTCCTGCCTTAATAAAAACCCTGATACTTTTGATATGTACTTTTTAAAACCATACTTTCTCAAGGCTTGAAGTAGTTCCTGAAGTAATAAAACCCATTTGCTAGAAAAAAGACATCTTGACTGAGCTGTTGCAGTGTCTAAATCCATAAGCACTTAAAATATTTCTCATTAATTCATTCCAAACAAAAGCAGGAGTACTGAGTCTTCACACCGGACCCAGTAAACTCAAATGCCTCATTACCACAGAAGAAAAAAAAAAAAAGTAAACAGGTGAAGAGTGTGAGGAAAAGAAATCTATCACTGTAGTGCACTATTCTCATGGGAACAAAATTTGCATTAAAAGGCTGCTATGAAAGGAAAGGGCATGACTTTCAGCTTGTTCTACCGTACTAGCAGCTCTGAACTCACCAGAGATGAGGGTGCCTGCATCTGGTACAACTAAACAAGGAATTCTTGCTATAAATAGTATCTGATATTAGTATTAGAAAGAAGCTCCTTCAATAAGGACTTAATAAACATTTGCTTACGACTAGATTAACTAAGGAGGTTATTTAATTTTAGAAACCTTTCTAAAAAGACATGAAATATGATGGCAAGCCATTCAGAATTAATAAACCTCCACATCCTTTTGAGTCAGCAAATAAAGTACAAAACTAGGCAAGGTGGGCTACTTGAAAAGCAAATTCCAAAAGAGTGGATAAAGAAAACCAACACTGAAAAGAATCCAGCAGTAAAACACATTTCTGAAATGTTTTCTAGCATTTCATCTGGCTTTTTAGAGAAAGAGACCAGAAAAGAGGGAAGAGACATATTTTGTTGGTATAACTGAAACCTTTAGAGTCTGATAATTATTAGTTACAGAAAAAGAGTGGTAATAATGCAGTTGAAGTTGTTGTACTCTTCTCCTGCCGTTCCATTCACCTTCCACTGCTCTTCTGGATCTGATCAGTTCTATGCCAGGTTACTGTGATGGGGGGACAACGGCGGCTTGTGAGCATTTGGAGTCATTGGCCAAGAAAATTATGACGTTGAGGTTTATGGTTTCTTCTTCATCCTTTGGGTTCCACTTAAGATCATTTTTATCTTTGCTAACACACTTTTCCTCCTCTGGTCTGCAGCTCTAATTCTACACCTGAATTTAATATGTATGCTACACTGTTTGGATATGTCAGTCACTGTTTCTTTGTTAACACCCAGACCCACTTTTGTCCAGCTCCAGTTTTGCAATTCTTTAGCTGACCATGGGCGAGTTGTTTGTCACCACACGGTCTCCAGTACCAAGCTCACGCCCCTTTCCTTATCACCTTTTGCCAGTACTCCTCTATGGTTCATCCCAGGTCTTCACTTCTCCAGGGCCTCAGGAGCCTCACCACACCTGTGTATCTCTACACTCCGTCAGCGTGCAACAGACCCCATTATACACAGAACAACAGCAACGCAAACCCACGGATGTGTCCCATAAACGATAATTAAACAGACACCCGGTCCACCGCAAAAATCGCTGAGCACAGTTGCACCCGGGTGCGGGCGGGCCCGGCACCGCCGGCGGGACAAGCCCTGAGGCCTCGCACACTGGGCGCGGAGCCCGCGGGGCAGCGGCAGCCGCGCCGGGGGTCCCGCCTGCCCATCCCGCACCCCCGCTCCGCAACGCGGCACCGCCGAGGGCGCGGGGCTGTGCCCCCCGCGGCCGCGCCAAGGTCGGCGGCAGCCGGGCAGGCGCGGGGATGCTGCGAGGCACACGGCTCCGCATCAGCGGCATTTCCCCGGAAAACGCACATCCCCGTCTTTTTTTCCTTTTTATTCCCCCCAAACAAAACGCCTCAGCGTCAAGTTCTGTGTCCCAGCGCACGCGGGGGGTGGGCGACACACGCTCCCCTGCACGCCCGGCCCTCCGCCCCGCTCCCGCTTTCCCGAGCAGCCCGGGATGCGCACGAC
>VXBA01003295.1:294223-457986 GCA_013399895.1 Serilophus lunatus
GCTGCCGGGTGCGGCGGCTGGAATGCGGGATGCCGCGGGTCCCGGGGGGCGGCGGCAGCGCTCCGGCCCCGGCTCTGCCCCGCTCGGGAGCGGCAGCGCGGCCGTGCCCCGGCCCCGGGTGAGCGCGGCCGGGCTCCGATGGGGACGGCTCCGAACTTCCCCGCAGGGAAGGCTTTTACTCCGAGGTGGTCCCGGTCGCCCAGCGGGGCGAGTCACACAGGCGAAGGCGCCGGTGAAGGTGGTGGTGTGGCCGCAGACTGTATCTTAAAGTTCTTAACACAGTTAGCTCAAAGAAAAGTTATTTTAAAGTAAGCGTAACGGTGACGGTTGATACATGACTCAATGGGTATTGAGACGGAGGCATTCCGAAGATGAAATCCCGTTTATCCCTGTGAGCTCTTCCGTTGTCTTCAACCTGCTGTACTTTCAGTCAGTCACAGGAGATAATATTGGAAGGGGTTGAAGTATTGTCAAATCTTGTTAGTTTAGATAAAACCATCCTTTAGATGGTCTTTATGGATGTCAACGTAAACATTCAGCATCTGGATTATATAACACTTCAAGGAATCTGACAGGATGTTGCCAGACTTCGTCACGAAGGACCTGGTCCTCCAAACGTGGAAATAAAGAGGAGTTACGACATTGATTCAGTAGGAAGCAGGAAAGCATCCAGAATTAACAGTTGAAGAGAAAGTAGTTCTTGTTATCTCAGTTACTTTGCCTATGTTGGGTTGGGCATTTTAAACATTAAGAAACGCTGTCTGCAGAATACGTGAAGAGATTCTCATTGGATTCGGGTATTTTTGTCCTGTAGGTTAAAGCTTCCTTTTCTGCTCTCTAGGAGTGTACTGATCTTGTTCTGTCTTGATAGAGTATTCTGATGCACTGATTGTTACAAGGATGCATTCACTCACGTGTGCATGTTTTCAGAATTTTTTAACATCATGTGATGGATGCAAGGGGGAACAATCAGCGCAAACACCAACGTTACACATCCATGCTCTGCTTTGGGGAGCTGAAGCCCATTTTTACAGCTGTGGGAAAGGCACAAGTAGGTATAAAAGATTTAAGATGTGAAATTTATGACTGATACAGGTTAATTTTGTTCCCTCTCTGCATACTTACCCACTAAGTAACGTTTCTGACAGTATCATAAATTGCTAATGACATTTTAGTTCTTGAACATCGCTTATTCTGGATAGATCTACATATATTCATTAAATGCAATATTGTCAAACCAATGTTTCAGAAACCTCATTTAGTTAACTTCATTCAGTGTCATCAGAGTTTTTTAGGTTAATTCAGAGAGCAATCCTGACCCAAGAATGTTATACATAGTCATGTTTGAGATGCACTAGTCTGCCTTGTGACCTCCCCTGTGTTTTCCTCATATATATCCTTAGGAAAGAAGACCTCCAAACTTTTGTGATTTTTTTTTTTCCCCCCTTACGACACCAAATTTTAATCTAAAAATCTAGTTTATGACTGGGTAAACTATAGAACCTTTAGCACTTGAATAGTCTCTAGTTGTGACACTCATTTCACTGGGATTGTTCCTGAGGGGACATGCATACAGCAGAATGTATGCCACTGCATTTCTTACATAGACGCTCTTCGTCTTAACTACTTGTTTCCCTGCACAAAATATAAAAATATTTCAGTTGTTTAACTTCAGAAAGGCACTCGTTTCAGCGTTTATTTCATTTCTTGGTCTGTTTTAAATAAGTAATGAAGTTTTTTTGAGCAGCAATTGTCCCCACTAAAGTGAATATAAGTGTATTAACTATCTATTTGTTAAAAATATTAATCAGCTATGCATTTATTAATATTCATAAGCATTATTATATTATGCTCATGCCTAGGTAAAAGTTAGAGGAGAATGCAGAAGTTTAAGAAATTGTTAATTTCCTTTTCACAGTTTTCTTCTATATAAAAGAAAATTAGTCCATCTGTGTGGTTCCCAACAAAAAGGGCATTCAAGGATGTCTTGGATTTTCCCAAACTGCTTTTGTAGTAGTAATTTTTATAGAGTAGTATTACCGTATGTAACATAAGAAATCTGGAACTGAAGCATTCAATCCTGTCATATTCTCCAACCTGCTGCTGTTTAGATAAAGATGGATACTAAAATATTATCAATGTGATTTGCTGTGACTACTAGGAAAATTATTTCTTTTGATACAGCTGGGGAAAACAAGTAGCATGCTTTTTAGAATGTAGTATTTGTGGACATTCAGTTGAACTGCTGAGAAGTTGCAGAAGCTTATAGTAAAGATGGATGAATGAATGTTGTATCTCCTAGTTGTATTAAATAGATCACGTGAGTGGTACACCGATCTTTTTGGAGAAGCTAATTCTCTTTTTGAACTGCAGTTAAAATACTGACTTGTAGCTGTTAGCACTATCTTCAGCAAACACAGCAACTCTAAATGCTGATGTATGGAAGCTCTGCAGAATTCCAGATAAACAGAAGGATAAAGCGAATCAGCATCCAAGTGTTCCCTTTGTCCCTAATTCACAGGCCTCAGATGTTTCCAAATGCTGATAGTATCTGCCATGGGCATGTGTGAATGACCAAGAGTACTCTTCTTGAGCTCCTGTGTCTCCTGTGAATGCTTTCCAAGGCTCCTATGCTGAGAACACAGGTCTTCAGCAGAGGGAGAGGTGAAGATGGGAAAGTTTTTTGACTGGTAGGCAGGCAGACATAATTTTGGCAGAGCTGTGCAGACTGCAGTTATGTTGGTGGCCCAGCTCAGCTTTCTCAAGTACACTCAGGAGAAAGAAAGGATGTACAAGATACAAGACTCTTGGGCCTGTTTATGGGTAGCATTAATACAGAGATGAATCAAGGTGTGATAATGAATTATTAAGCTCATTTTAGAGCATATCCCTCTTCTTATACCACTACCTAAAATGTAAAATTCCTAGGTATTGCCTGTGTAGTGGGGAGCAGACACTCTTTTTTTAACCCTCGTGCATTCTGATTTTTGTAGCTCTCAACCTCCCAAACCAATGGGAGTGATATAGATATCTGCAATAGTTACTCATCACACTTTATTATTCCTTTAAGAATTAAAATGTATAATTTATTGCATTTATCTTTATAATTTAAGGTATGACAAAATGTATCACTACATCTGTTTATGAAATATGTAAGTGTACGTTTTGTGTGTGAATAACAAGAAGTTGTCAAATACTGGAGAGGGAGCTAATGGTTAAGAGTGCAGTGAATGAAGAAAATGCTACATATCTGAAAGCATGTGAGAATTCTGTTAAGCTATATTTATTCATTTCTATGGAGTGTTGCCAGCATACATTCCCCCTCTGCAGGTGTTCTGTATTATCAGTAGCCTCAAAATATTTCAATTATAATATGCCTATTTCATGTATAAACCCTTTCTGTAGAAGAAGGCAGAAAATACCCTATCCATATTGGCTTTTGCACTCATTTTGTAAAGACTGCCATCTGAGTACCAGGAGACTTTAACTCTTACTGTCTTTTGAGACTTTCTTCAGTAAAAATGTGAATGACTTCCATGCCTAACCTTTCTTCCCTTTGAGCAGTTCTTCAGCTCAGCTGTTTGAGGGGCTGATGTTTGTTTCTTTTGTCCCTCAGCAGGTGCTACATTTTCACTGAAATAGTTGATCCTGCTGTTGAACAACATCTGTGGCTTTGTGAGGGTCATACTGGCTGGACTAATGCATATTATTTCTTCCTGTGTCTGACCCTTATTTTTTTTAAAGATATAGTGCTAATTTGTAGCTTAACACAAGATATTGTATGTTAGAATTTATACTAAAGGTCTGCTGTCATTGAAATCTGACCTCTTATCTTTCACAGTAGATAAGAAGCAGGGGTGTAACATAACCTTTGTGGTTTTCCCAGAGCTTTGTAGAAGGTCCTGGAGAACACCGAAGTTAAGAACATCAGAAAAGCTCTCCTGGGTCTCCTGTGCCTTCATACTCAGGGTTTGGTTCTCCAGCAGTGGCATTAAGGGAGGCTGTTTGGGGCTGTACACAAACTGAGCTATCTCGTGTACTTGTTCCCTTGTACTCTTCCTGCATTCTTAGGTTTTGTATAGGGGTGGTATACATATATGTGCTCAGTGTTTAGAGCTCAGTTGTGGGCCTGCAAAAGAACTTGTCTTTTTCAAACTTGCTGATGCTTACTACCTTCACATCCTCCTGTGGTGACAAGTTCTAGAAGCTTACTACTAGCTTTTTTTTAATCTTTTATAAACTAATGTTGTGCTAGCTTTGTTAAAGGTCCCTTACTTCTATTAATGGAGGATTTAGCAAGCAGAAGTTTTACATCAGTTTATTCACCACCATCATGGTTTGACTGATTGTATCTTACTTCAGCCTTTTTTCCTAACTGAAGATGCCCTTGAGTCTCTTTTTTCTAAGGTAAGCACTCCATCCTTTTGATACTTTGTTTGCCCTTTTCTGACTAGAATCTGCCCTTGAAAGGCAGAGGCCAGAACGTCATACACTGCTTGAGATATGGATAGACCAAGGTTGTATAATGTGCTCTGTCTTCTTGTCAATGCCTTTCCTCATGATGCCCGTGTTTTGCTAAGTTTTTTTGTTACTGTTGTATATAAAACTGTTAATTCTAGGGATCTGTCAATATTGACTCCCTAAATTTTTTTTCTCCAGTCATTTATCAGCATGTTATCATGTAACTGAGATTATTTTTCAGTAGATGTATTAGCTTATGTGTATCTACTCTGAAGTTTATTTGTCATCTTTTTATCCACTCTGACTCCTACACGCTGCTTGTGGAACTCTTTGCCATCATCATGGCATTAGTTCTGTGCTTGAAGACAACTTCTTGTCTTTATCTTATTTTTGCCAGTAGTATCATTCCTAGTGAGTTCTTTTTGCATATATGTCTGAGAGGAATAAAAGTGTTGTGTCATCAGTCAAGGGTGTTTGTAAATCTTAGAAATTATTTGGATGTAACACAGCCTTTGGTTCTTGTGTTTTTTTGAACCTCTGTAAACATGAGCTCATAAGACTAACAGGTTAATGCTTTGTCCAGAAATCCAGACCAGATAAAACAGAAAGAAAACTCCGAAAAATACCATTCGTAGTACTTATTCCAGCTGCATTGAATGGGGAAGTGAGAGTGGTAGTACATGGTATTTGATCCACACTGATTGCTATTAAAATTATTGTTAATTAAAACCAAAGAAACTTTTAAAAATATTGGAATGTAAAGCGACATTTACTCCGACGACTTTAATGCTTTCCTAGCCTCTCTATGGATTCACTACACAACAGTCTTAACTCCAGTACCATCTGATTAATCACCTTCCATTTGTGAACTACATTTCAGTAATAACCAAAGCTTTTCTCTTCCTCCCTCCCAGTTGTATTAGAGGTTAGGCTGGAAGCCTGCCATGCAGAAAGGACCTCTTCATGTTCGTTGTTCAAAACCAGGCTAGTCATTTGATACTCAAAGCATGTCATTTGGAAGAGCTGCTGCATTGCAAACAGCATTAAGAGTGAGGTTTAAAGAAACATTAGAAATGCATTATTAGTGTGCTGCATTACTTAGTAATACTTAGTTTCACAGCAGCCTGGCTCCAGCAGCCTGTCTGTGATGATCCTGTTTTGCCTTCTCTAAGGCAAATAACTCCATCCTTCCTAACCCTTTGTAGAACCGCTTCAGCACATTAGTCTGGTAGAACGCCACTCTGCCCCACTGGCCACTGATTTTAAAATGGAATAGAAACACACTTTCTGCCAGCTTGAATCTGCTTAAGAGGGGACCTTACAAAGGCTGTGCGAGGGAGGACATAAAACTAGGGAGGTAAATGCAAGAGGAGAGCTAGATGATTGAACAGCAGCAGTTAAAAATTGCCTTATGTGCTTGTCAAATCTCAGCCTGAAGTGCTGTTCTGTTTCTTGATTTACTGTTGTTCGAGTACTTGGCAGAAGAACAGGACTATTTTAGTAGTCAGCCTATTGCTTTGTTAATTTAAATATTTAGCTTAAAGAACTACATTTTATATTCTTTGAAGAAAGGCCCCAGCTGTTCTGCTATCTATCGATGAGGTCATCTGCTGCAGAAATCTGGTTGTCGAAAAGACTGTGCTACCAACTGTAGTTAGTTGCAGCAATAGGATTCCTCTTTCATTTTGTTTTGCACTACAATACAATTCACCAAAACAGCTTCTTCAAATTAGCATGTATTCACGTACATAACAAATTTCTACTATTTAAATTTTGTCATGGGTGGTTTAAAGCCAGATTCCTGATCTGTTTAGTGAGTGGTGTTTGCTGTCATCTGTAGCAACCAAGACAAAGGAGTTTGTCACAGGAAAAGGTTTTGGTGTATTCCATTTGCATGGTATGCTTGAAACTCGCCTGGTGCTACCTCATGATAAACATGTCCTTGTGTACAGTAGCTGCAAAGTCATGGTCAGCTTTCTGTTGGCTGATGCAGCTCAAGATTAGTTTAACGTGGAATAGTGAGTTGCAAGGATGTAATGGATGGGCATGAACACTGTCAGTGTACTGCCTGCAGTCTTTTTTTCTCCCACAGTACTCATAGGCCATGGCAGTGGTAATTGCTGAATCTGTGGTGAACACACTTAGCAGCATACTGATAAAGCAGTGCAACTTGTGCTGCTTATCTGCCTTAAACAGGCTGTCATTCTAAAAAGTAGAACTTGTGTTCCATTGTTTAATTATGACAATATCTCTTTGTGTTAAGATGTATGCAATCATTCATCTGAAGTTTTTATAAGGTAATTCAGAATCATCAGCCAAATTTTAGTATGTTCTTCCCTAGAAAAAGTACTTTTACACAGATAGGATGGCACAAGTAAATGAAGCCACACTGTTGTGGGCATCCACAAAACATTCTGAAGAAGTTAATTTCTTCTTTGTACGCTTTATAAGAAGATACTTTAAATCTCAGGAATTTATCAGACCTGTTAGGCAACTAATAAGCACATTCATAGCATTATACTGTAAAAATCTATTATATTACATAAAGTTTTCTGAATTTGCAAGATTTTTCCATGTAGAAAAAGAATATATTTTGCTTGGATTTCATACTTTGTAGTAAAGCCGCTAGTTTTAATTTTTGCTAAGCTTTTGAGTATGCTGTATGTTTCTTAAAAGGCTGCAGAAAATGCATCTTACCTGAAATTAATCATAAGCCAAATTCTGCTATATGTAAATTGTTACTGTATTTGCTTAAATTAAGCTAGGAAGTAACAGAGCATTGCTAAAAGTTGGCTGAAAGATGCAAATATATGAAGTTTTCATCACAAGACTTGAGCTTCAAATGCAAGTTTCTCACCAAGTTAGTGGCGACTAGGTCTGTTGAGTCCAATGTCTCGAGTTTGTTTGCTTGAGATTCATCTCTACCTGATCAATATGTTAAAGAGCACATTACTACTTCTGCTCTCTAATACCTATTACACAAATATTTTGCAGCTCAGGTGAAAAAATGTTTTGCGAACTCTGAAGAGACTGGCCTACTTGCTGGAAATTTTTGTGTGCAGATTTCAGATCCCTGTACAAAGTCAAACATTCCCACTGATTAATTAGGCCTTGAAATAGACTCGAAAAGTCTGGAAAAGAATTTGAGCATCTGGTCTGCTACTGATGTTGCAAGTTGGATCATATTAAACATTTCACATGGAAAATATACTGCTACTGGGAAAAGATTGCTTTATCCTTATGTTCTATCTAGCTTATGAAATTAGAAGTCAATGGGAGTAGAATTCAACACCTTATGTTCTAGTTACAGGTAAGGAGGAGGTACTGAAATACCATATTATGGTATTCTGATATTTCTCAGGAGAAAATACAAATTCTTGGTAGGTGTGGGCATGACCAAGAGAAGTGTACATAGAGGCGTCAAACAAAATACTAGTTAAACTAAGAACTAACTTGTAGAAGTTCTGTACTGTTTATTAATTTATAATAAGGAAGTTAAAGCCTTTTTTATAAACAGACAACTCTGTTGAGAAATTCCAAAATAAGATGTTTACTGTGAATTGTTTTTAATTGGAAGAAAATTCTTTCTCCTTAAGATTTGGTATTGATAGCACCTGAAGTCTCCTGCAAACTGATTTTGGTACTGCAGTTCATACTGTAAAACTGCTCTTTATGTCTCACACAATTAGGGAGTGCTGTATTCTCATGAATGATCATGACAAAAGTAGGTAGCAAGAGAATTTGGTAGTAAAAACACAAAGCTTACCTGCAGGGTTTTGGAGAAGAATGTCATGCCAGAGCATCAGCTGGCCACTTTCAAATATTTTGTCATTACAGTTTTCTGAAACAAAATTCATTAATTCTTTTTAGAAAGTAAAACACAGTGACACGCTGCAAAAGGGCTCAAAAACTCGCAGAAAATAACTGAGTCAAAAGTAATCGGTTTTCCTCTGAAGATGTTACACTTGTACTAAGTATCAAGTCATAGGAAAATGTGTGAATGAGCGTGGATGAAGCAGCAGAAGTGGTGGATCGTATAGCAAGGAGAGTGTCACAGTAGGCTTTTGCTAGGTTTTTTTGCCCTATAAGTACTTGTTGGAACAAAGACAGACCACCTGGAGGTAGAAGACTTTCCTGAGCCTCTGCCTGCTGCTGCATTTCTTCACTATCTTTTGACTGAGGCATCTGACTGTTGCTGTCTGGCTGTCATGGGACCACAGGTGCACTAACAGGCAGACACCAAGGCATAGGAGTTTGAGCCTGGGATAGATTGCACCCATTTATATGTTGACCACAAAGTTTGGGAAGCCATGTATTGGTTAATGGGTCACTGCTGAGATCACCTGGAAATCATCCCCCTTATAATTTTAAAACTCTGAGAAAGGAAAATTTCTTCATAGCTCACTAACGGTAAGCAACGTCTACGTTCTAATCGATCTTGTCTTCTGTGAAGGATGTCCCTGTTTTCTGTGCAGTCACTCAGCCAAGTTACTGCATGCTTTCATTTATCTACTGGGTACTCGTTTGAGGTGATTGCTCTGTAGTGAGACTTCTGGCAAGACAAACAAGACAGTTACCTCTGAGCTATTCCAGTGCACTTTGTACAATTGTCAGTGAAGTGAAGACTCAGGCTGTTGCAATTTTTGTTCATGACCTTTTGGGCTCAGGTGGTTTTGACTTTGCCTTCATGTTACCTGATATTTTGGAACTAACTTAGGGCCTCTACTATCCGGAATTGCTGTTAATGCAATTTTTTCAAGCAAGATACCAATAAGGGTTCTGTATGGGTTTTCCAACTTTCATAGAGCTACACAGACTTTAAAAATATGGGTTTTTCCATCTTTCAAACTCATCAGTTTTGATGCTATTGGGCCAATATGACCTATAAGCAAGGTTCCACTTGCATGACATGCAGTTGTTTGAAAAGTAATTTGGAGTCACAGCTTTAACAACATGGCTTCAAGCAGCTGTATTAAAAATATTATCTGATTTTACATTTTAGGAAGTGTTGTAATTCTCTTTTAGACAAAGCATGTGTGTGCAGATAGGAAAAAGCATCTACTAGCTTGTAAGTTGAAACCTCCTCTGAATAAAAAGTACGGTGGTTAATACCAGAAATTAGTTTTGGTATTAGTTGCAATACAAATGCTTTTAGTAGTACTTGTTTCTTTACAGTCTTTGAGACTGAGTTATCTGTAGAACAAGATAAGAAGAGTCTACCCAGTGCAGCAGAGTCATGCTGTCAGTTTTGGCTCCTGGATTGCCAGAGCAGGTTTGCCTGGGCCAGAGCAGCAGTCCTGGCTGCCTGTGATGGATCTGTCTCAAAGTCACATTACAGCCACAACATGGCCAGAAGTGATTGGTCCAAACCACCAGCGAGCCGCCAGGAGAGCTGAATGAGATCTGCTGGGTCTGAAAGTACTCTCAGACACAGGGATATACATAGGTCCCTGGTGGCACTGATACCTGCTTGGGTTGCTGAAGCTCAAGGGTACTACAACTTGGTTCCCTGGTGGTTCCCAGGTGGCACCGAATTTGTGTCGGTCCACAGTCATGATCAAAATGCTGATCTGAGGTTTAGTTTCACCATTTCTCAGATCAAAAGCCATCTAAATGCGCTGTATGTGTGTATTTGTTTATGCATGCCTGAATTGTTAATCCATTACGTTGTCTTGTGTACTACCTCAGAATTCTGTAATTGCTTCCATTTTGTACACGGTGTTCTTATGTGCTAGGATTTCATAACTCACTGGATGACATTTTTTCCTGATTTGTCAAGAAAGGCATCGTATTAATAAAGATAACTCTTCTTTATCTGTTGTACTATTTCATGGAGATAAATAAAATAATTTGACTTTTATATATTGTCATTGTTGAAAAATAAAATCATGTTGAGCTTTTGAAGTTATGAACCACATCTTTCACATGTAAAACAATACAAATTGTTGTAATCTTAGCTTCTTTGCTTATCTAGCTAGATAAGAATATAATTAGTATTAGATACATAAGTATCAGGTTATCTCATGGAATATTAAAATTTTGTCTTTTGAAACAAATAACAATCACATAAGACTTGTAGTATTTGAACAGTTCTAATAGGTGCTAATGTGAAAGATAACTACTCGAATTGTGGAAATGACATGTGGATTTAAAAAATAATGAACCCCAGACTGGTTGATCTGAGGATGTAAGACTGGAAAACCAGATCTTTTATTCAATGAGATGCAGTGACATGCTTAAAGACAAATAGGTCTTCTGACTCTGTAAGTAATGCAGTTATATTGTAAGAAAAATTCAGGAGGTGTTCCATATGAAGTACAGCACTAATACTTCATGTATAACCAATATGGAAGTGATTAAATTGCTTTACAAGAAAAGGTTGGTACCATGGTAGCAAGAAATATTACCAGCTAAAACTGTGCCTATCTGAAGATGTATTGTTTTGTGGAATGAAGTATAGTAATGACCTTATGCACCAATAGAGAAGAATATCAGCTATAGTTCTCTGGAGTTATTCTTCAAATAGTATAGTCATTCTGCTTAAATAATTTTTATGCAAAGGACAGTTGCAATAAACAGAACCGTGAGAAAGCAACGACCTTACTGAATGTTACCAAAGGCATAAAAGGCAGGCTAATATACAAGTATGTAATTAGAAATAAAATATTTTTCAAAAGTAAAAATAGTTGATTGCCAGGTGAGTTTCACATTAAAGTCTTTATCCAAAGCCCACTGGAAAAGTAATGGTGATCTCAGACCTCAGTTAAATTGAGTCAGTCTTGAGTCCCTTCCCCTCTTCACTGAGTGAAAAGCCAGGACTTCCCTGAATTTCAGTGAAGCCAGTTTTCAGGATTTAGGTAGGTTCAGTGTATTTATCAGCCTTCTCTCGAACACTGTGTTGTGAAGATTTATACCTTCCTCTTCCCCAAAAACTGCAGCCTGTGGGTTTAGTATCTGTACTGAATTTCATTTTTTCATTTTGTTTACTGTCAAGAACACCTTGCTCAGTTTCTGTACTCTATTTGTCTTGTAAATAATAAGAGATATAAAACAATTAAAATTCTCTGAATTTGGGCTAGAAATTTAAGTTGACAACATAGTTTATATTAAAGTTGACATGCATTTTAAGGTTTTAAAGGATTTTTGAAATAAAATTGAATACTCTGTTTTGCAAAGATAGTTTCAGCATTCCTATAAATCTTGTGTATAATTCTTTGGTTTTCTCTGAGTGTAAAGTTTTCAAAGCTATTTTTATTTTTTTTTCTTCTAATCCAACTGGAAGTCATGCCACATACAGGTCATCTTTGTTCCTTTCAAATGCGTAACTCTCATCACTTGAGGAGTTTGTATAACCCAATTATTTCTTGTTATGAGGAAATACAGATCTCTACTAAAAGCTGTTTCCTAGAAATTTTTGAGCCCATTACCTTAAAAGGGAAGCAGCCAGCCCCCTCTTCTTGCTATATTATATCCTGTGTAGTGGTATGACAGTTTTCTTTCAGTTAGTTAATTAAGATATATACCGAAATCTGGTCTTGCAAACCTAAATGACATAAATCTTACAGAAAAGTCAATAGGATGTTTGTTCATGAAATGAGCATCTTGCTGAACTAAAGACTGTAATACTACTCATAAACCTGTGCATCAAGGTTGAATTCATAACCCTGTGCAAACTATACCATACTGAACTCTCTTGTGGAAATGCAGTTTGAACTGTAATGTTTACCCAATATCGAAGTGATGAATACATGGCTGTAATAGAAATGCCATTTATTTGGTGCCAAGTAGTTACCTGGTGCCCCTGAAGATGATTACTTTGGTTCAGAAACTGGGCATGTCAATTAGGCAGTGTTCGAAGTAGGATTTTTTTCAATGGCCTGTTATTAAATATGCCAATTTCTGCCTGGTGTTTGACTTCAGATGACAGTGGCATACGACTTCTTAGAAAATGCATGTCTCCTTCACCAAGTGAGATGATGTCCAGGACCCTGTTCTAAGCTCATGTTAAAATGTGGCATAAACTTGTGTGTGAATTTCCTTTACACTTTTTTTCAGGGTCATTTTTACTAATGTGTAGTCACACACATGCTTTGCTTTTTTGTCAGAGAGATATCAGTCAACAGAAATGGTATTTGTTGTCTTTTCCCGTTCTAGTGAAAGGACAGATTTTGTTCCCTCAAGAGCTCTATAACAGTTGCAGAGATAGATAGGGTTTCCTAAGGGGAGAGGATGGGCTGTCCTACTTTTGCTATTTGCTATTTGAATTGCTATTTTCTGTGGCTAGCTAACAGGTCCTGTTTGTTCTTCTCTCCTGTAACTGCTGTCTTTTTGACCCTCCATAAGGCTGCATGCCAGTGGAAGGTGATGCAGATCATGAATTCTTAGACCTTTAGAGGATTTCTCTTTTGAATTGATAAAAGTGCGTGCATATACTTATTTTTAGACCGTTTGCAACTGAAGCACATATGTTTCACAGTATGATACAGGAGAACTGGTTAGACATGATTAGCAGTTTTGGAAGCATGAGGGCTCTACACTTTTTGGAAAATAATATTGCAGAAGGTGTGTTTTTGAAAGTATAGTAGGGGTCTTTCAGTTGAATTTTACAAATGTTGAGATCTGCAAAAGTTAAGCTTATCTCTTTGACCACAAAACAAACACAGCACAAGTAGCAGCAACTTGAATTAATCTTATCTGTGCCAGTGTTTTCTTTTTTGTCTTTTATAATTTAGTATCAATGCCTAGTAAGAAAATTGATACACATGCTATATTTTTTGCATAATTACTGCCTTCAGTTTAAGGTTTTCCAGGGTTGATTTTAAATTGCCAACAAGTGTGACAGTAGCAGTGCTTTTATTTTTAGTGTCAACAAAATATGCAGTAAACTGCTCTAAATGAGCACAGCTACACACTGAAACTGTACTTTCTCTGTGTGCAGAACAAAAACACCCAAAATGACTCCTGTGCAAGAAGCAATATAATCACAGTAGCATGAAGCTCTTGGTATGTAAGTTGACTCATTAGAGAAAATACTAATAAATATCTAATAAATATCTAAATTGAGTTGTCTACCCCTTCACTGAACCCAGAGTCAATCATGTGCTTTTTACAAATCTTGTCATTTTTATGTTGAGTAGAAAACAACAATTCTGGTAGCAGGACTGCCTGAAAAATCTTAATGAGAATTTCTTCCATGTCCGTTGCTTTCCTGTATACCAATATTAAATAGAGGCAGCAAGAGAAAATGCGTTAATGAATGTTATTTGGAATAAAAGCTTCTCTAATGTTCCTTAAAATATTTGTTGTTTGGAAAAAAAAGAGAGAAAGGAGCTGTAGTCCAATAAAGAAGACATAAGTTAGTTTTGAAACATTATGTTTTTGGAAAAGTCAGAAATTCACCTTACACTTCAATAAAAGAGGGTATTGTGACAGAGTTTGTGGGAGGTTTGTTTGTTTGGGTTTGGTTTGGTTTTGTTGGTCTGTTCTTTCTACTGTCCAGATTACTCATGTTCACTAATGTCATCTCAGCTGCCCCCCCAAAAAAGAATCAGTCAGGTATTCACTCACTTTCTGCCATTGTGAGCCCTGTACTCTGTTTCAAAAAACCATCTTCTCCTGGAAGTTGATGTTATGTAGCTCTTTATACATTCTCTTGTAGCCAGGGATTTCTTTTTTCATTCTACAAGTGTTTGTTATTTAAAAGTTGAAAACTAATGCAGTTATATACAACTGTAAAATGACTCTGTAGAAGGGACTCCTGGAATATCTAGAATTTAATGGATTCTGTATGTACCACTGTAGCATGGACTCGGTATAATGCTTTATGGCAGCAACAGAACGTTTTTAAAGCTCGAGAAGTTGCCTTAAACTGTAATATATAGGTTGTATATATTGTGTATATGCATACATCTTACAATGATATTATTACACTGTATAAAAAGCTAAACTGATGCCATTACTCAAGACAGATGCCCAAATCTAATTGTTGCAGATGCTGCCGGTGGAGATGTGGTTACCCCTGGTGAGCTTTCAGTAAGAGAACTCGTTACAGTTTCACCGTTCTGGAAGGCCGGACAAAAGAGAGGGACTACAAAACTGTCTCACTATCACAGGTCCTTGGATTCAGAGATGTTGAGGGATTCAATCACTAGGAAATACACTTTGCATAATATAAAATCAGCATGGTGTTATACTCTGGCCATCCTTACCTGCAGTGGCTGCCACCATATTAAATACAACAGCCTAACAAAGGTAATCTAATCATGGAACCTAATCTAAGCAACCTTAGAGCTAGACCCATGGAAGTACAAAGATGCCTAAAGTTACCTCGACATCTTACATGGGAAGCCAGATGAATGGTCTCTGTTTCTAACAGGGAGGACTTTCTGGCTTTCCCCAGATGTTAACCAGTTCACTTAAACAGATTCGGAGTAACACAAGAAACAATAGTCTACTTAAAATCTTGTAGTCCTTTGAAAATATTTGCAATCCCATTCAGCACGAGAATGAAGTCCAACCACAAGACTATATCTCATGTTCCACAAAATACATCCAAAGTGATTACTCTTGCCAGCATGCTGAGAGTTACATTTTCAATCTAAAGTGGATTTCAATCTCATGATTATAATTCTTATATAAGTGGTTAGTTTTTATTGGGATAATATTTCTTGGTTTGGAAAAATATTTTTTTTCCTCAGTGCTAAAATCATTGAGAGGTTTGCAAGAGAAGCTTCAGTATCAGATCCCAAACTAAACAGAGGGCTAAAAATGCATCTTAAGGACCATTAGTCAGAACAATTTGAGCTGACAGTAGCCAAGATTGTTTTATATATGAAGTTCATAAAGTAGAAATTTGGTTTCTTTAGTTGAAGAAAATGCCTGAAGGGGTACATATTTGCTGCAGTTGCTAGGGAGCAACTTAAACTGTATCTGTGGGATATGATGGGAGTCGTGTACATGCACTACGCTGATAATTTACCTCGGAGTGGGTAGAGCTGAATATTACATTCACAGAGCACATCTCATTGCACAAAATAAGAAGATGAGATGGATGTTCTTAGTAATGTTCTGTAGCAGAGCCACTGTGCTGTACCAGCTCCAGTACACGTGTCAGTGGCCTGACAGGACCGTGTCAGTCCTACATGATTCACAGGTGGGGCTGTGATTGGGTGAGCAGAACATTAATATGTTGACAAGGTGAGAAGTAAAACCTGTGTTTCAATGTATTTGGCAGATCTCTGGAATGAACAAGTCCTGACAATCCAACATCATGTATTCTTTTTTTAAGACAAGCTCACTTGACTGAAAGTCTGTGTTGCTGGTAGTATGTTGTTTAACAAAATAAGGATGGGCAAATCCTAGGGGGATCTGACTGGCCCTTCTTCAAAGTGAAGTTGCCCCAGTGCATTTGGAAAAAGCTGCTTAGCTATGAAACGTTAACATCTGTAATATAAGCCTTTATAATTAGTTGGTTATAGAACTTCATTATTTTATTTCAGGATCCGTAAAATTGGAATTATTTTGGTTGAAAACACAGCCTTGAAAGTTTGGTATTACTAAAATATTACTGTAAATGCAATACATAAATTATACATAAATGCAATACATAAATTATACAAGCCTATCACTTATTTTTACAGCATTAAGCATTTCCAAAAAACTATCCAAATATTGCTAAAGATTTCCATTTTAATGTAATAATTAAAATTTCACAAATATTTTTTCTTTATTGAGTCAATAAAGTAATACTGTGTTGAAGTTAATTGTTTTATTCCTTTAAGCACTGGTGCAAGCTTTTCACACAAATTGTATACAGAGATCAAGTGTGTTTTCCTCAGCAATTACTGTGCTTGTTCAAAGTGAATTAGAAAATCAAAAATGTTAGGAACGCTCTTTAATTAGATGATTAAAGAACCCAGTAAGTGATGTTCCGATGAAAACAAAAGGTATTTCATAGCATTTTTAGGCCCTGCTAGAATTCAGACAGGACACTAATTGTACTGTGCAGTGAAAGCACCACAAAAGGTTTGCAGCCTCTTAAAATAATATATGGCATATATTTGTAGTTTTCAACCAATTTTAGCTTTCCAGGCTCAGCTGCCTCACCTTGAAAGATGCTTTCAATAAGCAATCTTGCTGTAAGCTGTCTGAAGACATGATGTTATTCCTAACAACAATTTGAAACCCACTGCACTTGGCCTTCACAAAACTGTGAGCAGATACTGTCAAAATGCAGCTGAAGTTAATGAGGTTATGACTGTATACACTAGACAAAGATTTTCCAAAAACAACCTTCATAATCTGCTTTTGCAGATTACTGACTTCTCCAACTTTTCTAAATTTTCAAGGGTTGTTTTTTCTTCTCGAATCAACCTTTCATTTGATTTGACCCTTCCTTTTAGCCTCCTTTCAACAGTTTTTCTCTAATTTCTTTCATAAAGCTCCAACATTTTTTTTCCTAAAGAGATCTTTTGGTATTAAAGCAACATCTCAAATTGATTCCGAAGGCTTTGGTCACTGTACAGACCTTGAGTGATGCCTTCTTTTGAATAGATTTATTCCATTTGCATTGTACTGAATAGCAGTTACTTAATTTCAGAAAAGCTCCTTTTTAAGTGAAATCTAAAACCACCTTCTGTAGTTTTTAAAATTCTTATGTAATTGATTTCTCTGTGGATTATATTATCATGAATTTTAATTATAGTTATATACATTTACATTGTTTGGGTTTGCTTTTATGAATGAAGCATGGAAAACTAAATCAAAAGAAAAAAGGACTAGGCATGGTAAATGCTGTTCTATCTCACCTTCATTCTACTTTACTTCTGAAATAGCATAACACCATTTCTGTAAGTAATACAAAGAAGAATATTTTTTAAAGAAATAGTCTTAAATATCTCAAAACCTTTTTCATCTCTCTCTTAAAATGTGAAGTACATTATTTGTAATCCTTCCTCCCTTCATTCAGTTTAACTGTTCAGACCTGAACAATGAGCATGGGAAACACTATGTTCAGCCATCTCCAGGACAGCCAGGGTTCCACCATGTGTAATGGTGACTTGAGAAGACAAACAGCACCACTCCAAATGTCCCCACTTCCTTCTTCCTCCAGCTCTATATACTGAACATGATACCATGTAACCTTTAATACCCCTGCAGTCTGGTGGTGCCACCTGTCCCAGCTATTCCTTCTCCCAATTCCCCATGCACTGCCAGTCCCCTCACCTGTGGCTCTACAAAGGACAGTGTCTAAGTGCTGCTCAGCTATAACAAAACATCCCTGTATTATCAACACTGTTTTCAGCGCGAATCTACAACACAGTACCATAGCTGCTACTGTGAAGAAAATTAACTCTACCCGAACCAAAACCAGCACAGTCTGTGAAGGAAATGTGATTTTTTTAAGTAAATATCTGTCCACAAGAGTCATTCATAGCAGGTTGCAGTTAATTGATACTCTGCTGGAGGTATTTTCGGTATTCACTGAAGACTCTTCACAGGTCAGTTTCTGAGACAGCCGCAAACCCCTGCAAGTGGGACATATCTCAGAAGGGCATTTTTCATTTTAGAGCCACTCTATCATTATTGGTAGTATTATATGTAATATTATTGCATATCATGTTATTATTATAGAGTTCTTTTTACATGTGTGTATTTGAATGCCTTTGTGTGAAGCAGAGCAAATTTTAGAAAACAAGACAAGAACCCCTTCTCCACAGACTTGAAGCTTGCCATTAATGATTCAATTCACATCAGATATGTGAATGATAGGGTTTTTCTGAATTTGTACAACATCTTTAAAAGAAGGGAAATATCTTCTAGTAAACTGTATTTTTACTGACTTTAGCTTCTTATCTGATGAGATTATTGATAATCCCTTGATTGATCTCTTAGGTTAACTGAGAGTCTGGGGTTTCATCACAAATAAAAATTTGTAAAGTCAGCATGATTGGTGATGTCTTGTAACTGTCTGCAAGTTGGTTTTGCACTTCCAGTATTTTTTCATTTTTAAATACTACAGAGGAATAACACATAGTAATAGTAGTGGGTTCTAATTTTATCATTCATGATACTCCTTGTTGATTTTGTTGGAAAGAAAATTAAGTAGGCTTTGGCACTGAGCTGTTAAAGCTCAGATATTTACAGGAGGCAAAATGAACATCTGTGAAATCTCTATTTCCAGAGCAGCAGTCACCCAGAGTGTAGGCACTTATATGCAAATCTTGAGCCTTCTCAGGGAAATGTTCAGGAATTTGAGTTCTGGCATCAGGAAAAGACTGGGACGCTGCTTCTACTCCCTTAATACTTAAAAATATCTCTTAATACTGTATCTGAACTGTCTAAATTGCTACATCTGAGCAAGGGCTGGCATTCAATTGGTTTGGTGGGTTTACACCATGTACATACAATTCTTAAATGCCCAGAGAGATCATTTTTGTGACTAGTAGAATGAAGCTCTTTCAAGGTTAAATTATGATGCCTTGTCTTTAATGCCATATATTCTATAGTCTTAATGCCACATTGTGCCTGATGAACATCTTATCTAGATAATACCTGCATGTTTGCAAGAGGCCAAATGAACTATGGGCTCACAGACATGGGCTGCAGGAGGAGGGGGAATTCTTTTCTGCCATTTTGTGTTGGAACCACAGGCCAGGGCTGGAAGCTATTTCAAGATGACAGCATTGTAGCTGCTTGAGGATGTAGCCTATTGCAATTTTTATAGTATATTTGTTTAGATATATATTAAAAAAAGTTTGGCCTTGCTGTGCAGAAGCAATCCGGAGATTCTGAACAGTAGTAAGTCATCTCATTCTGCATTACACCCTTAATTTTCACTACACTATTTACCCCAGCATTTCCACCCAACTCTGGGATGGCTGTAAATTGACTATTCATGCTGTAAAAAAGAGGATCTAGAGCAGTGAGGCAAAATAGAAACTCCAGTGAATCACAGCCAAGGTCTAACAGTCCTGCTCCTAGTAAAGATTCCATTCTTGCTACTCAGCAAGCAAGAATGAGATTTCAAACAGTAGTTTCAACTCATTAAATTCCCATGGTCCCATTCATAGTTCTATTTCCTGAGTATCTCCTTTGGAGATACTGAAAACCTCCCTGGATGTGATCCTATGCAACCTGCTCTAAAAACCTGCCTTAGCAGGGGGGGTTCAACTAGATGGTTTCTTCCAACCTCAACCATTCTGTGAGTCTGCATTCCTCTGGGAATGAAGCTGAGAACTCTGGCGGGTTTTTTTAACTGATGAAGGTACCTAAATCAGTGACACTTGCTGTTTTCTTAATTTATCAGTTGCTTTTACAATGCAAGTTAGAAGACCCACTCAGGAAGTACACCATTTGTTAATCTCTCAGGTTCTGGAGAATCTGAATACACGTCATACGCTCCACGTGGGTTGTGCTTGTTTAGTGCAGGCTTGGTTTGGTTGTGTGTTGTTTGGGGTTTTTTAATAACTGGCATCTAATCTTGAGGAAACTTGTGATCAGCATTTCCTTGATGATAAATGAAGGAAGTAAACAACTAAGAGCTCCTTGTCTGCTTTTCTGAAATATGGGACTAAACAGATTGATCGCATCCACAAAGTGGCAAAGTCATTTGCACTTTCCTACTCTCCTGCTGCTGTGTTTTGTATCATAAGATATGGGGTCAGGATGGAATGCCAAAATTAATCATTCTGAGACTTTGATGAATAGGAAAATGGTTTACCTGTTTTCTAAATGGGATTCAAGGCAGGACAAGGATTTTTCTATAGCACTGCATAGGAGATCTCTTCTATGCCTGCTTTAGAGAATCAGAAAGGCAAATGAGAGACTATTGTTTCCCTTTCCTAGAACAGAAAATTGGCATGGAATGGTGAGAGCTTGTAGTCAAAAGGGAGGCCTCTAAAGCCGCAAACTTGTCAGAAGTGTTTGTCCATACTGTATGCTTTGTGTTCCTGTGTCTGGCTGGTGGACAGCCTGCAGACCCCCTACATTCATGAATGTAATGCCCTAATATATATATATATATATCTTTTTGGCCACTGCTGACAGGCAGATAGTAGCCTTCTTAGAAGGTCATTTCCCTCCCAGACATTACAAGGAGTTTCTGTGGTCCAATCTGGTATGTTTTAGATACTCGAAACAAAACCGAACAACTGTACTGAATGTATATTCTGCAGTCTTCATGAGTCTGTTTGGATTCAGAACCTCCTGGAATTATAAAAAAAAGAAGTATATCTTACAAAGATACTCCTCTCTGATAATAGCAGTTTAGTTACCACTGTTTTCCACTAAAATCAGTGGTCCTCCTAAAAATTACTTACAATTTTTATTCTAAATCACTGTTAATACAAATTAAGATTACTGTCTACCATTTGCAGTCTTTGTTGCACATCTGATGACAGAAAAGCCCGTTATGAAATACTGGTATTATGGTACAGGATTCCTTGGCCTTGCTGCCAATTTTTTATTAACTAAAGTGCAAAACTTGTTGGGAGGAGTTGAGCTTCTGACCCTTTAAGAAGGGCATATTTGTTTGATGGACTACACTGTTTCAAACCACAATTCAAGAAACAGGATTAATAGGTGTGAAAAGGAGTTGCCTGCAGACCATAGCCAGCATGAAAAAAGTTAAGGCAAGATTCATAAAACTAATTGTCATGTATAGAAACCTGAAAGAATTAGTCGTTGGATTATTTCAGAAACTTCAAAACAAACAAACAAACAACTTGGAAAAACTATGGCTTTCTACATTTTACATGTAAATTATTTTAATCTAATTCTTTTTATTTACTCTTTAGCATGGGGGTACTTTTTTAACAAAGGCATCTTAGCCATGCGTAGGACATGAAATAGCTGTTGACACATGGATAAATGTCGAAATTTTGCTGTATGATGATACACATTCAGAGACTGTGTAGTGTGTCCAAACCATTTCTTTGCACAGAATGTTAAGAGCCTAGTAGACAGGAACTGTAATGGCAATTGCTGCCCATAAGAGATAGAATAATGCAGGCAGTAAATAATAAGAATGATCCTGTTCAAGCCAAAGGAATACCTAGTCTGACTGATTCTAGGGGGGGAAAAAAGTTTCTAACATTTTTATAATTTTGTTCTTCATGTGTATGTTCTGGGCTATCAATCAGTTTTCTTTAACTGAAGTCAGCTGGCAGGTGACACTGCAGTTTATAAACCACTAGTAAATAAAATGTTATGGTTCAGAAAAATTCGATTCCCAAATCCCAGCCCTAAAAATCAATAAAGCTTCTTCTCTGGCTAAAGCATTTCTTATAAACATTAATTTTTAAATATAGCATTTTTCCTCACCTTTCTTTAAAATAGAGATAAAAATGAAAACCAAATTAAAACTGAAACCTATGACAGCTATGGTACTAGAAACTACAAATCTCTTTAAAATATTCAAAAAATATCTTCTTGTTTGCATTAACAAATAAAGTTACCTAAATTAGTAAGCCTGCAGAGATACAGTATATGAGTCCACAGAAATTCAAACCATGTTTGGAATTTTGAATAGTTGCAGTTAAACCTTACTCTCTAAAGGTCCTGTTCACAAGACCAGTTTCTCTGTTGTATAGGATTTTACTGTGTTAAGGTGTATCATAGTACACCTAATAATATTACCTTTGTCCGTCAATATCTAGCTGTGGTGTAGTTTGGAACATCAAACTATAAGAACTAATAAAATCAATCTTCTTCATATTTACATCTTTCCCTTTAAATATTTTGATGCCATCTCATTCAGGAGTGTAAGTGGTCCAGTCATGGAAGCACAGGGGTCAATGTGCTTTGCAAGTCTGCATAAGCTGCCAGATTGTGCAAATGCCTTTTCTGCCTTCCTTTGTGTATCCATACTGTATATAAGCTTTCCTGGTGTTGTGTTTGTATGAAATTAAATGTTCTGGAATTCTTTGTGTCACCCTGTATTTCTGGCTAGTGAATTCTGGAATCTCGTATGTTATTTACAGTTTTTGTCTCAAAGTTAGTGAAGCAGTTAGGCTGCTGATAACTTTTGGGATATAAATCATTTGATGCATTCCCTTTATTTCTGATCTTTTCCAGTGGCCTCTAGAGCTGTCTACCTCAGAGAGGTTTCTACAGCTTGCTCTTGGTGCAAACTGAAGCATTCAACCCTTCATGGAATCAATGGAGTCTAAAACTTTATTGAATGAATATTCTTAAAAAGATTCTGGGACCTTCATTGATTGATACAATATGATTAATTGTTCATTTGCTCTGTATTCTGTGTACAGAGTGAATCATTTTACTTTCTAATCCCATCCTCTCCTTCAGAGAAGCCTCTGCAGATCTCTGAGGAAATGCCTATTCAGAGCCTGTTGTTTCAAGCTACCTCTGAGAAGAACCACCACACTTTTAAGATGAATCCAGAATGGGGTTCAACTTTTACAATAATATAAAAATATCCATATGGAATTTAACAAATTAATTTGTTGAACAGTTCATGGTTATGTAAGATAGGAAGGAAAGAGTGTATTTTGTTCATGATTATGCTAATAAAAAATTGAATTTAGGGGAGGTTGTTTGATGTTTTTAGCTTTCGGGTTTTTTGTTTTTTTAAACTTGGCTTCTTGCTTGCTCATACATTTCTATATGGGAATAATACCAGTACTCATAGTACTGTAAAAGGTTATGTGGCATATTTACAATGGGAAAGAATTGCTGTCCCCCTATCTTGGAGATAAGTCACATGGACAAATGTATTTGATCAAACATGAGATATGAAATATCTCCAATAGAAGATGAAATCCAAAGATATCATCATCAAAAAAGACCCGGAAGTAACCTCAGATCTATGTGTTAAAATTAAGCTCATTCACTAAATTAAAAAATTTGGAATAACATGGTTATTTCTGACAATTATATTTTCTTATTTTACAGCAGAACATGAAGAAGGATGTTATATACTGAAAATGTGGTAAAATCTTATTCAATAACTAGAAATATATTGAAGCTTACCTTTCTTAGTATCATTAACAAGGTGATAATTGCTAAAAATTCTGCCCATTGTGTAGAACAGGCTACCTGGGGATTTCCATGACAGGGGAAATGCAGAAATATAAGGAAGAACCCGAAAGTCAAGAGAACTTTTTTTTCCAGGTGTTTTTATTTGTCCAGCAGAAGGATTTTTTTTTTCCCTCTAATGGGTAAGATTTTTGTCATTGGGAATAAAATACAGCACTTTTTGTGGTCCCACTCAGAAAATCATCTACAGTGTGCTGAGATAATCCATCACTGGCCCTCTTTTCCACCCAAGCAGAAGTTACCCAGTTTTGCCTCGCTCGTAACGCGCAGCAAGTCCCTGCAGCCTCTGGCTGAGTGACTGTCCCTGCCTGACACAGCAGCTGAAGTGACTCCTGTCCTCATACACTTCTGCAAATTACCAGTCTGTCTTCAAGATACATCTTTTCTGTAAATAGTTATTTTAATTTCAAAGCTGTTTTTGTCACTGAGAGTCTCTGAATGTCATTGATGGTAGCTAATTGTTAGGGCAACTGCACTTGCTCTTGGGAACAGACAGTGATCCAGCACCTCTGGAAACAAAACACTGTGGTGCAAACTCAGGACACCAAGCTGAGGGTCTGTCTGGTTCTACCTAGCTTCTGAGGATTAGGATTCCCCAGTTGTTTAGCTTTCTAAAAAATTATTTGCCTGTGTTAGAAAAAGGAAAAGCTACCAGGAAAACATAGATAGTTTTCTGGTTTGAAAGCCTATGGGAAAAGTGAAACTAATTTGTTTCGCCTTGTTATCTGGATGTAAAATAAATAATATAATACATTTAAGAAAAATAATCACACTGTAATTTCAGTGTAATTGGAATTACTTGTATGCTTACAATAAGCAGAAAAATCAGGATCCTTCTACTGTTAGACAATCTACAGCATCTGCTAACAAGATCCTTTATTTTTCCTCTCACTCGGCTGCAAGGGAGTCAGAGGCCCACAGTTATTACGTTTCCTAACAACCAGTTGGGATAGTAGGTTGAGCTCACTGAACTTGAAACCATGTGTGACTGTCACAGCAACCTTTCCTGACATTGTTTATGTGTGGGAGCAGGACAGTCAACACCTATTGTGTTGTTTTCCTCAGCAGCCCCCACCCCAGGCCTGCTGCGGTTCAGTGTGGTAACACACAGGCCAACATTCAGCTGCATTTTTACAGTAGGATGAGACCAAGCCAGCACAAACAGTGAAAAAAGGAGCAATATGTAATAAATATGAGATAGAAGGTATTGACAATCTGACAGGGCAAATCCTTATTTGCAGTGGGAATGACTTGCAGTTAGCAAATAAGGTCAGACAGAGGATGTTTCCTATCCAAGTCATCATCAGCTACAAAAAAAAGTTATTACTTCACCCCTGGGCAATTGGCCTTGTCATTCACACCTGTCTTTACCATTTTTTCCTGATACAAACCTGACTTTTTTATTGTTGAAGCCTGTATGCTAACTTACACCTTTGGATCCTGGGCAGAGAAGGTAAAGGGAGGAAATGTAAGAGTTTCCATTATATAAACAAACATTTAAATACCTAAACAAAGCAGCCAGTTCCCTAGCTTGTTCAGGAGGTACTCTGGTAAGTAAATACCTTATTCTTGATGGTATTCATAGTCAAGGAAGGTTCTGCATTAAGATCCCTAAGACTTGAATAAATATATTGCCCTCCAGTATTTATTCTTGGTTTACTTTTGTGCTATTCCTGAATCATCCATCCCCAGTCTATATCTACACATACATGAATTTACTCAAGGTCACTTACCTCAGATCAAAGGCCATGTTACATTTGTTATGAACCCCCCAAGGATATCCCTCTCAAAGGAGGCATGAAAGAACCTCATGGATTCCTTGGCATTAATTTCAAAAAATATGTGAAATTTTAATGCTTCTTTTCAGCTTTGAATTGTCTAGCTAAAGCAGCATGGTGCTGCTTGGACCCTTTCTGGTATCACTTGAGGTGATGCACTCCAGATCTGCAGTGAAATGCTATAACCTGTTCAGGTATATAACAACCCAGCTCTCTGTATTAATTACATAAAAGTGGCACTCTTTTTACCCTACTCTTACCAAACCTATTACCCAATATTCATGTGAAAGAATCATTTTTATACCTTTTAATTCTAGTTATCCTCTGAAGAGTGAAACATGGCAGAAGTTTAATTCAGTGTACCTCTTTTTCTCCTGGAAAGCCTCAGTGAACTGGCAGAGAATGCAGGGAGGTAGTGAAAGTTCTTACAGTACCTTTAATCTACTATAAGAATCCCTTTCTTATTAAGAATATGTGTGAAAGAATGAGCTTCAATGGACTGATTGGTTCCAGGTGCTCTAGTCATAGTGCCTCAAATGATAACAATGAAAATAGAGTTTTTAGATATAGGAGTAAGAAAAGAATGTATTTAATAATATTTTTTTAGAAATACCTTCATTTTATGAGCACTAATCTAACCACATATCAATACATAGTACATTTCTGCACTAATCTAGGATTTTCTCAAAACATCCCTGCTGTACCTTTTTCAAGCAGGATTTGAGTAAAATGCCTGAGCAAAATAGAAGACACTGAGAAAGAAATCAAGCCATAAAAAATTTGCATATCTTGTAACAACTATATAACGTATTGTACCATGAAACAAAATGAAAGCTCAGTGATTTTTCAGTGCATTCACCTGGCACTCAACCATCATCTATGTCACCTGCTATAATAGTGAATTCAAATAAATTTTCAGTTTTCATTGTTGTGCTCTCCTTCTACTTATTTATTGTTATTCAGCTGACTTTTGTGAGGCTTTCATGAATTTTGGTGGAAAAGACAGCATATTTTCAGCCTTCTAATCTTTTGAAATAGGAAATAGATTATTAGAAAGACTGGGAAAAGTTTTAAATATAAATTGACAAAGCTGGAAATTAGTTCATTCTGAGTTATGTCTTATTATCAACTGAATTTTGTACAACAGCAATAAAAACACGTGGAAATAAAAATAGAAAAGGAAAATTAATTTCTTATACTTTTCAACTTCTCTTTAGTATGTGTTTCATTCCTAATACAGAACCAGAGCATCTTCCCTTCGTAATTCTGTGGAAAAAAACCCCAAAAATACCGAAAACCAAAAACAATAAAAATGAATCTGAGATTGAATGAGAACTAAATGAGGCTGGCATCAGAGGGATGGAGGGCACACAGGAGGATGACAAGTCGTTATGTGTCTGTGTAGGGGTATATGGATGTACTCAGAAGGGAGGACGGAGAGGAAACAGGAGAGGCTGGCAAGAGATCACTGAAAGACTGATGGAAAACAAGTGGAGAGGATAGAATTAAGCATAACTCAGCAAGGAGACTAAGAATGAAACTTGGAGCTGTTTCCTAAGCAGGCTTGCTGCTTGTCTGCAGGCAAGAGCTGTGTGACTGTCATGAGAAGATGGCATTGAGACCCAGGAGAAAACAAAGCATCAGTGGACAGGTAGCCCACAGAAGTGGGTTATTTTTGAAAAGGACAAAAGTCAAGTTTTGCAAGCTGGGTCAGCATTATCTCTCACTTAAATATACACCCTTAAAGATCCTAGAAACCTTACATTAAGCTTTTAACTTTCCTGTTGTATCAGTATAAGCAATTACTCAGACTTCTAAATACCTATTTTACAATCAGCGTTTCAGCTGAGCCAAAGTGAATCCTGCAGGCATGTGATCAATATGGTTGGCTTTCACCATAAAAAGGTTTTATACTTGCATACTGTCATTAATCACTGTTGATGGTCCTAACACTAGTCATGGTAGATGCTTCTGGATAGTAGTTTTGTTAGCCAAAACCAATGCAGACACTGACAACATGTTCTGTCCTACTTACATTTTGTTTCTTTAGTAGCAGTATAGTAATATTTGCCGAGGATGAAGTCTGTAGCCCATTTGCCAGAGAAATAATTGGAAATGGCCACTCAACCCTTTCAATGGCTTTCTTTGTACTAGAAAAAACCCTCAGTTTAGCAATTCGTTGGGCAGAATAAATAATTACAATTCAATATTTCAGAAGCTGAGCACAGCCCGATGTACGTTGTACACGTGCATTGCTGGAGAGAGCAATGAGGCACCAAAACATCCCCTGTGACAAAAAAGCACCACAGGCCTCTGAGTCATCACCTGTCCCACTGCTGTATTGCTGCCAAGCCTGAGCTGGCTGTATGCCAGCTGCATTTGTGCCTTTCCCTTCTCATTCCAGGGGTGGACTGTTTGCATCAGGACTCCATGAAACCCATAAGAAATTACTGAGGTGTACAGAATATAAGGAGGACTCACAACAGTGTATTCAAACAAATGACTGTATCACTGAGTCCTCATCTGTGTTTTTTGAAGACTTAGAACACCCATGTGTTTCTCTAGGCATTGAGAATTTTAAGAATTAAATTTCAATAATTGGACAATATGCAGCATTTGTAGAATTGAAGCTGGCTTTTCATAGATATTCTCCAAATATAAACTACTTTATGTGGTGGGAATCCTGAGATGGAGCTGTTGAGAGTAATTAGGGAAATACAACCTTCCCCAGGAGTGATATGCTTTTGGAATCAGATTTTGAATCCTTTTTGTTATGAGGAAGATAACTTACTGTTTAAAGAGAACTGTACAGTTTATATCTTCATTTTCCAGCTCACTATGGAAAGCACCATAATGGAACATGAGAAAATGTTTTAAGGGTGATGGAAAACTTATTACATAGAAAAGTCAGTGGTAGTCCTCTGCTGTTGTAAAATATCTGTCAAGACATAGAAAAACGCTCTTGTAACTTGGCATTTTAATTTTCTTACAGTCAGGATAACACTTCCTTCATATTAATATACAACTGGTACCTTAAGTGAACACTGAGGTCATGAAAGAAGGAACCAAAGCAAACTTGAGTATGCTAGTAGTAATGTTTTCATTTATTATTCACTGGGCTTTCTTTGACTCAAATGCAACATGTGGTGTTTAAAACTTGCATTTTCTGAAGTTTAGAAAGATTTCCAAAGGCTTTCTGATCAAAATGTGGTTTTTTGCAATAAGAGAAGCAAAATTGCCTCCTCATTGTAAGGCTACAGAAGACACAGAGGTGAATGACTTTGGATCCGTGATAGTTTTGTATATTATTATTTTAGTGATAAACCAGAGCAAGAGGAAAATCACAACCACTCAGTGCCAGCATACAACCAAATTATGCAGACACATTCCAAATGAATTAATTAAAAAACTAAACGCATGGCAAAGGGGATTTGAGAAGTTCATTTTCCAAAGATTTTTACAAGTTCACTCCTGACAACAATCTTGAGGCAACCTATTCCAAATTACAAACCTTACCTAAGGTCTATTAAAACCCAGGAAAAAGACTCCCTTTGATCTCATTGAATAATAAATTAAGTCTTTGTTTGCCTAATGGCAGATCACTCACCTTGCAATCTGACTTTTGGACAAGAGTGTCATGCTGGGATCAACCAACAGGGAGAAACAACAGAAGAAATAAATAATTGGAATTTGATTGAAAGCAAAGCTTTGGTCTTTTTTTTTTCCTTTTCCCAATAGGTGATGTTATTTAATGAGTTTTAAGAAGGGGATGCAATCAATCAGTTTTGGTCACAACACTTATCTGTAACTCTGTCATGCTTTTGTGATGCATATTGATCACACAATTCACAGATCATAGGAAATGCTACACCAGACAGCAGATTCTTAAAGAGTGACCAGTCACTGTTGAGTTCTTTTTGTATCAGTGTTTTGACACAGTCTTGTTGAATCTCTTAACACCTTAAACAGTAGTGGAAGGCAATAAAATCAGATTCAGAAGTCAAATTTTCATTGGAAACACCATACAGTACCTTATTGATTAAGATACCCATTTAGTGAAGACAAGTCAAGTACCCCAGAGAAAAGAGAAAAATCTACTGCACGCTGTGCTTATATTATGTTTAAATTTTAAAGCGAGCCCTTTGCAAAGGTTTATTTCAGTACTTGCAAAAAAGAACTTAATAGTACAAAGGATTTCTTATTTATCTTTAAAAATCAAATTATTTATCATACTGAACTCACTTAAAGTGAACAAATTAGATCAAAAGACAATTATTAAAGAGAGGTGATATTTCTGCTAGTAGCAGTATCTGAAAAAGCCAATCAGTTCTGTCACAGACCAGGATGATGGTTAAGAAATGGAAAACTTCTCTTTGGCAGGTTCACTGTTCATTTCTGACACCTGGCTGGTACAATATTGAGCACTTAAATTTATGGCATATGGTCTGAAAAATAAAGCATTATGCCTGCATCCACACATCCACTTTGTGAATTTCTTCACAGCTGACTTGTACAGTATTTTTGGTTTTTTCATGAAGATTTTTTTTCAGAAAGTTTTCTTATAAATGCTGGGTTATAAATGGATAAATATATCTTGTCATGCCTGTAAAAAGTGGATGAAGTCTACCTAAGAAGCCTTTTGGGTCTGTTACAAGACTGTGTTGTTTTGCTTTTTCATTGTATTTGATGGGTAATTTAAACTACAAATGGAAAGCTATTTTTCTTGCCTATTGTTTGTAGCAAAGGCTGACAATTTACTGAGCTTTTTTGGCACTGAAACTTACAAGTCTATTGTTAGCAAGAAAAAAAGTCTGTGTGTTTCAAGAAGAAATCTCGTTGGAATTAAAGCAATTTGAGTAATGGACAAGGTTCTCAAAGAGACCTAGAGGTTCTCTGATTTCTGCTGCTTGAGAAAGGCAGAACCGACATGTTCTAGAAGCATTAATTAGCTAGTCTAATTAAGGTATTATAAATTTTTTTATTTTTTATGAAGTCTTCTTTCTTATACTCTGTTATGCCTACTCGTAAAAGACCACCCACACTTGCAGTATTGAAGGATTTTAGTACCCGGGCACTGAATGAAGTGCATGACATGCAGAAAATCTGCAGTCACCCTGCAGAGTTGGTACAGGCCTCTTTTGAGTGCAGTGCAGCATGTGTGGTGACTTAGGGGCAAAGGGACTTGTTCCATTGGGAGGCCAGAAGGCAAGTCCTGAGAAGAGGTAACTAGAGGGGATCTATAAAGCTCGCTATAACTCACTGGCTTTGGATGAAAATAAAAGCTATAGGGGGACTAAGACTCTTAGGGAGGTGCTTTTAATACAAATGTTGAGAAATACCTGGCTCTTCAGAATTTTAAATGAATGTTCAATTTAGCTGGATCATGCACTGACTCCATTTGGCTGAATTTCTTCTAAAGAAAGTTTGAAATGTCTTTATGAGGTACAAGAGAGCTGTATGCAATACAAGTGTTCTAATGCCTGGACAAAATTCGTAGCAGTAAAGCTGGGATATCTAGATAGTCCCCATTTAAGATTATTAAAAACTGTTGTGAAATCCTTGTATTTCAGATTACTCTTCAGGAAGTGGAGAGAAAAGAAGAAAAAAAAAAGACAACTAAATTAGCTGTTTCACAGAGATTACTAAGATGTCATAATTGCATATAATTATCTGTAACTAGATAGAAAAGTATGGGCCAATGGAAATGTATAATGAAATTATATTTCTACCAGTACAGGCTGTGCTTCATTATGTCAAATCAGAATAATACAAAAACATATTTTTTGTTTTCAAAACTACAAAGTAGCTCTCACAGTTGATTGAAATATTCTCTGTATTGCCATACAGTACTGATCCTCATGGGAGAAAGTGTTCAAAAGAAACTTACAGAAATTTTTCTTAATTCCATGCTGATTTTGCCCAATCACATTTCAAGTAAGTGGTGCACAGGACCTTGACATTTAGTATGGTGGTCAAGGCAAATTCTAGATGTTGAGCCATAGCTGAGGAAGAAGGCAAAGCATTGGTGATGAGACAGTGCCTTGGCAGCTATTGGCAATTTCTGTAGATATTTCAAGGTAATTTGAAAGAGGGCTCATGTCTTGCTTCCTTCCTTTCTCCACATAATGTCTCTGACATAGAGAGACTGATGAAATTTGTAAGTCTGTACTTGACAAAGCTGATCAGGACAGCCTGCAGGCATTTTGAACCAATTCAATCTTCATAAACACCAAGTTCACTTTTGAGAGAAAGTGTGGGAAAACTTGTTTGTTCTATAAAAACCATTATCTCAACAAGGCACCACGTAGAATTATAATGACTTTTTCTTCTAGTGGCTTGGTACATTGATCTTTGGACAGTGCATTGTAAACTGGCATTTCTCTTTCAGAACAAGTTAACAGGTAAATCCTAGCTCATTAATGTGAATTTCCCCACTAATTTGTGCAGTACCTGGAATTTTTAATTGCATGGAAAAGTTTTACAGACTAGAGTAGCTACATGTTAATTACTTTGTGATGCCTACAAATTTATAGAAACAGAACATGTGTAATTGATGTAATTTTATTTTTTAAAATATTTGATGGCATTTTCTGAAGAGGAAGTAAGTATGAGCACAAGACAAGAATTACATAACTGATACTGATGCTAAAGTTGTAAGATTACTTTAAAAACAATTTGGAAGAATAAGTGATGAAATCTTAACACAGAAAGAATGAATGACAGTGAAAAGAGGAAGAGCTGAATCTAAACTATCCATGTGGAATATGATGGGGTTTTTTAAAACATGTGGCCCATACTTTTTTCCATAGTGCCCATATAGAGCTTTCAGTTACTTAGAGTCAACCTCCATTTAAAGATCAAACACATTGTCTTTCAAAATAAACACAACAAAACAGATACTGCAAGTGTTTGTCTTTAAGAAACACAGATGTTAAGGTCATGTAGCCAAGTATTTTTCATACATAATACAAATAGCAAGTCTTTCTAATGCAGGCGAGGAAGATGTTTTCTAAAAGCTTTAAGACATGAGTATTCACTAGAAACATAAATGTAGTATAAGCAAATAATAAGGCATTTTGAAGTTTCATATCATTCCTATAAAATAAATGCTCCTATAAAACCCATGTCAATCTAAAGAAAGAAGGAGAGAACATTTGTCTAAAGTGCCTCTCAATTGAACAGAGATAGACAATGGATAGTACACTATAATTTTCAAAAATAAACTATTTTTCAAAGAAAGTCAGAGATGTCTATATTATTAAATTGTCTTTTATGGAAACTTTTTTAGAGAAGTTCTTGATGTTCCTTGGGCACTAACAGTCTAATTTTGGAGCTGGCAGGGTTTTCACATCCAAGTTTGCTAAACATTGTACAATATATATTATTTACAGTGTTTCCAGTAAAGGGGAAAAAATTTCTGAAGCATTAAAATTGAGTCAGCATTCCATTATCTGTAGCGTAAACAGACTGGAAGAAACTCTCTCTCCCAGACTGAGGAATAATTTAGTTCCACTGCTTCTGAAGCTTGGTGACCACCTGTGACCATCTCTCCCAGGACTGCTCAGTTTGCAGACTATGCAAACACGTGGAGCCAGTCCAGGTGCTGCAGCCAGGTCTGCCTGACCCAGTAAGACCTTTTGGAACCAGAACTGTGGCAGGGCAGGGCAGGGCAGGCATGCCAAAACTGACTGCAGTTCAGCACACTCCCACACCAGTTGTGTCCTGTTTGTGCCTGTCCCAAAGGCACATTCTGGCAGGACTCCAGAGCTGCTACCACCTTGCTGGACCTGAGCTGGCCTTGTCTTTATCAGGGGTTCTTTTCTGCTCAGGGTATGCAGAGCCCATAGCAAATGCAACACAAGACTGCACACAATGCATGCACAATTGTTTCTTATTTATAGAAATACTCAGCAAGTGACTTGAGGGGTATTGTCCAAAGTATTTAGTACCTCTGAATGGAGGAGCTTGTTCATTCCTCATTTAATTAAGCTTCAGAACCTGTGAAAAGAAAAAGGTCCCCTTCTGAAAAAAGGAAAAAGACGTGTTCTGTATAAACAGAAAGGGGAACTATGCCAAGAAGAAACACTTGAGCATAACCACTGGGCAACTGTTGAGTGTCTGAATAGCTGGAATCTTGTCTCAAGAAAGGCTTAACTCCTTTGTGTCAATATGTTAGTCTTAGCAGACAAGTGAAACAGGTCTAGGAAGTAAGGCATAATACTTTTCTCCAGCTGTTTTCTATGCAGCATGTGAAACAGAAAACATTACAAAAAGTGAACATATAGATAGCACTAAAAATTCATTAAGTCAACTCTAATTCGATTGTCGTTATCTTTATAATTTGCTGGCATTACAAGGCACACATAGATAACATTCCCTGTCTTCCATGAACAAAGATAGTATTTTAAGTGACATCCTTGTTAGATGAATGTAAACTGGCTACATCACAGTCTAGACTGGGCTAGACTGATGTTATCTAATAAATTTATTAAATACACAGATTAAATTTTGCTGTGCTTAGAAACACTAAAGGGCCATTTGCCTTGACCTCTGCTGGTATTTCTGATATGAGTAGTTACTCAAACACAGAACTGCCCTTGCAAGGCCATCCGACCTTCTCCTGACATGATTAGTATATTTTGCAACCAATATGATTTTTTTGGATTTTTTTCTTCTAACTTTTTTACTAGGTCACCATCTGTTTGAGCAGCTGCATATTTTGTGTGAAGTAGTTAGGACATTGTTTTTGTATTTAGGAGCATGCACCAGTGAGAACTCAGTGTCCTCTGACAAGCAAAGATCTTAGTTGACCATGGAGCCAGTGAGTACCACCTCCTGAACCACCACTATTCCTCCCTGCAAACCTGGGACATTTTTTGTTCTTAAAACCACCTGGTATCAGCTGTAGAAAGGATATTGGAAATAATGGTAAGCAATAATGAAATATTTACAAATTTCTAATTTAGGTATGGGCATGCCAGAGTGCTTCCAGTTTTGGAAGCATTAAGATTAATCAAATATGATGTTTGACTCTGCAGTTGTTATTGAAAAAAGACTATAGATGTTGAAAGTTACCATAGGATTTGTCTTGAATCTTTGAGAGGAATAAATGCACAGAATGATCTGGAGAAGTAAAAGAATTCAATGGCTGATGCCAATATGCAGCTTTCAGTAAGAAGCACAAATTTAACAATATCAGTAAAATACGGATATTGAAGGAATGAAGAACATTTGACAGATTATGGTAGAATAAATTAGTGCAAAGCCTGCTGGGAAGGTAGCAGTTCTACCACTGATTCAGGGTGTAGTGGAAATATTATTCCAGCAAGTACCCATAAGGGAGACAACAACTGATCTATTCCTTGTGCAAATAGGGTGATGGGAAGTGAATTGATTCCTATTTTTTCATTATATAGAATTATTACTTGTTTGAGAAGATAACAGTTTGAGGTTTGATGCACCATTGAAAACTAGTTTTTGCTGTCAGGTAATAGCTTGTGAATACGGTTGGATTTACTTTCTTAAAAATCACAAAATTAAAACCAACAAGCCACAAAAGTATCTCTCCCCCATTCTAACTTGAAATAACAAGTGTCTAGCAAAGTTCACCAGTAGTTTACAGCCCTAATCACTCTCTCAATGGCCTTGATCAATAAGTTATGAGCCACAGTTATATATGCCAGCCATATATATGGAGAATGAGTTACCCTTAAGCAGAGGTCTGTCTCATCTTTTTTTAATAAAATAAATAGAAAATGTGTATATATTAAAGAATCAGGTAATTCCAAAGTTATATGCATAAACAAAAATTTATATAATTATATACTTTTTAATATTATATATTACTAATAGTAGTTAACTTCTAAGCATTTGGGGAAGTCAGTTGGATTCTGCAGCACTTCATGATATGCTGAACTGCTTTTAATAATAGAAAAAAATGCAGATTTCTGTTTGTGCACAAATTAAGGAGCCTAGGCTGCATCTGGAAGCATTCAAGTGACTGCTGTAAGAGCCAGTTGCATGTATGTCACACAAATACCATGCAGCAAAGGGACTAGTTCTGCTTCAGGCACCTGTGAACATGTTCAGTGCCAGATCTGGAACTTTTTGTTAGTTGCAGTTTTTCCATAGAAAATCTCTATTCACATGAATAGCCAGTTTTCTTAGTGATATTTCTTTTTAGCAAGTTCATCTGAGGAAAGCTTCTTTTTGTTATAGCTGCTTTTTCAAATCGTTTCAAATTAGTTGGTGACTCCACACAGACTTATTTCATCTGCAGGATGACAAAAGCTTTCTTGATCCCATGAATGTAATTTTCTGTTAATGAGAACTCTTGAGATTTCTATCATGAGCAGCAAATTTACAAAAATGGTTTCTTTTTTTTTAAGATTCATTTCATGGAATACTTCTAAATTAGGTCAGGCGTGAAACATTTAGGCTTATATCTCAAGAAAGAATGTAGCTGTTATCGTTCACTAAAAAGAATGTATTTTAATATCATCAGGGTTAATTTTCTAAGCACCCCTGTTTGCCTCTGTTCAAAACTACTGCAGCATAAGTGAAATACTGACCATATGTTTTAGATAATATTAAAAGGGAGTCCTGTGACTAAACTATGCTGGATTTGATTTAAAAATGTCACCATGCATTTTATAGATGTATTAATGAATTGTAAAATAATCAATGATATTTTTGCTGCTTCATAATATCATTGATTTTTTAGTACAAAGAGTAGGTATTAGGCACAATATATATACTAGTTTCATTGCTGAAAATGGCCTTCTTCTTCCTTTGAATAATCAATGCTCCAAAAAGAGAGGGGAAAAGGTATTGTTTTCAAAATGTTATTTTCCTATCACAGTTTTAATTTTCACTTAGAATCCTGAGGAATTTATATGGTTTATCTAGTCATAATTTTTTACTATTGCACATACTTCGCAAAAATTGTTCAAAAATTGTTTCTTTTTTCCATAAAAGAAAGAAGTACATCATTATTTGCCTATTATGCTATGAAGATTTCAGTGCCAATGAACTGGACATAGCAGGTGTCTTATCATTGTCAATGTTCATGTTAAAGAAATAAACTAGGTTTAAAAAAACCCCCAACTCTCATCTGTAATATTTAACTGATGTTAGATTGATTTTCCTCTGGTAAGGTAATATTTAAAATAGGTCTTACAAGATTTCATTGACCCGCTGGCATTTTCTTCGCCATCCGTAGGGGTGTTTCCTCTGTCTTTAAGTGCAACAGGAGTGATTTTAATTAGTATTTCATTAATATTAGTAATTTATTCCTTATAAGATAATTGCAGGATGGCTCTTAGGATGGCTGATAAGAATCCAGGTGTAAGACCGGTGCCCTCAGAGCAGAGATGGTTTGACTCTGCTGGTGGTTGAGCTATCAAATTACTCCATAGAGACATAGAGAGTACTGGAAAATGATGATGGGGGAAGGCATAAGAAAGAAAAACTAAGCAACAAAAGGCAAAGATTATGTAGAATAAATCATTAGACTTATTAAGAAAGAATGCTGAATTCCCTTATGCAAGTTGCTCCGCTCAAATAAATGCTGCAGTACTGGACTACACCAGAGATCAATACATCAGACAAACCAATGGTAACTCTTGAAGATTACTCAGTTACAATGTTCTACTTAACAATATGTGGACAATATATGTCTATTATTTAAAATAGACATATAAAATTATTGTTTAAAATCCTGTGTATCAACTCTGTGTTTTCCAGAGTGAAAGCTGCAGCATCATTCAAAGCTAGTAGGTGGTACTGGATTTTGTAAAATCCAGTTGTAAAACCTGAAAGTTTACTGCCAGAGATTCAGGATGCTGTTCTTTAGGATTGTCCTTGTAGTCATCAAACAAAGAACATTCTAGCAAGCATTGATACAAAATAGGAAACCTCTTACTATAGCTTTCAACTCATTAGAGATTTCCCCAGTTGGCAGTATAGGAATAAAAACTATTATAAATGGATGTGGGAGGGTATAGTTGACATGATGACTAAACTTATTTAAGTAAACTTGCTGTCTTCCTAGGGATAGGACGAGCAGAATACAACACAGAACCTGTAAAACAGCCATTAAAACAATGCAAATAAGGAAATGCTTGAGAAATTTTGATATTCAACATATTGTCAACACTTGTGCTCATTTAAAGATGCTAAAATAATTAATTTAATTCCTGAACTTCTCAGAATTAGTATTGTAAATGCATGAGAACAGTTCCATGATATCTCTGGAAAATGGGGGTAAAGAGAAGATATAAGCAGCAGCATCAATCTTTCTTCTGAATGTTCAACCTGAACAATGTAGTGCTACCTGCCATTGTCTGTAGGTTTGCACCAGCTGGTGGTGTCATTCAGGCTTGTGCTATGATTCATACACAGAGCACCCTCAAGAACTGCCTCTGTTAAAGAGATTGTTACTTCTCTTGTTGTTTCCTACTAGGAAATTGAAGGCACAATGGCCTATGTAATCATTTAACTGTGTAATGTCAGCGACATCATCTGAACAACTTGGTGATTTTTTTTCTGTGTTAAATTAAACAGTGTTATTTCCATGAGTGTCTGATACTTAGATAAATGCAGAAAGTGCTGGCAACTATCTGGAACTTTTATACTGTGATTTACAAGAAAGTTACCTAGAGTGCTTGTTTGGGAGTTCTTCACATCTTCATTCCTCATTCTTCCATGTTTCTTATTTAGCCTATTTCTACTAATTCTTCTTTGCTACTTATCATCCCCTAATAGTGCAGCTTGAAAACTTAATATCAGTAGACAAGAACATTTGCTATTTTGCCTACTCAATTTTATTTTGGTCCTCTTTCTTTGTTTTCGTCCTTCAAGATACTATCAGAAACCGCTTTTTTTCAGGTCAACAAGAGAAAAATAATATCCCTTATTTGAATGGTTTTGACTGAATGCTGAGTAAGTGATACTTACACCATAAAAAGAATGGAGGTGGTCTACATGCTATTCTGTAATTATTACAGCAGAAATGAAGTTCTGTGTTTATAAGTGGTAGCAGTCCTGCACCTGGGGAGGAATAACCTCACACACCAGTACAGTTTAGGGGCTGAGCTGCTGGAAAGCAGCTCTGTGGAGAAGGACTTGGGGGTCTTGGTGGACAACAGGCTGTCCATGAGCCACTAATGCCCTTGTGACCAAGAAGGCAAATAGTATCCTGGACTACATTGAGAAAAGCATTTCCAGCAGGTCGAGGGAGGTGATCCTACCCCTCTGCTCAGCTCTGGTGAGGCCTCACTTGGTGTGCTGTGTCCAGCTCTGGGCTCCTCAGTACAAGAAAGACATGGAGCTACTGGAGAGGGTCCAGCAAAGGGCGAAAAGATAACTAGGGGTCTGGAACACCTCACTTACAAGGAAAGGCTGAGGGAGCTGTAAGTATCTGGAAGGAGGGTGTCAGGAGGATGGAGGCAGGCTGCTTTCAGTGGTGCCAGGTAATAGGACAGCAGGCAGAAACTGGTGCATAGGAAATTCCACCTGAACACAGAATCAGAAAATATGCTGAGTTGGAAGAGACCCATCAGGATCATCAAGTCTAGCTCTTGGCCCTATGCAGGACACCCTAAGAATCATGGTGAAGAACTTCTTTACTCTGAGTGTAATTGAGCTCTGGAACAGGTTGTCCAGTGAGGTTGTAGAGTCTCCCTCGCTGGAGATAACCCAAAAGCCATCTGGACACAATCCTGAGTAACATTCTCTAGGGGACCCTACTTGAGTGGGCAGGTTGGACTCCATGACCTCAAAATGACCTCCAGTGGTCCCTTCTGACCTTAACCCACAAAACCAAACCAACCACCCCCATGCAAAAAATTAAAAAAAAAAACTCCCCCCCCCAAAAAAACAAAACAAACCCACAAAACACCCATAACTGTGCTCGTGTACTGCAAAAATAGGTCCAGCCATAATTCATGCAATGTTGTGTTTGTGAATTAATTATTTATTCATTATTCAGTTGAATAGGTGGTCTGACAGCATATTCATAGATACTCTCTAACATGCAAATTAAATATAAATTAATCCTTGGGGTAATGTTACCAATATGACTGTTTTATAGTTTCTACATGAGAAGACAAATTCGCAAGGAAAAGAGCAATGTGAGGTCAAGCTGTGGAAAAGGCAGTAAAAACCTCTGAGAGGGCAACTGAACATTCTCACATCTTGACAAAAAAAGAAAGATTTTTATCTTGGTTTTGGAATTTCTTTAACAATTTCACAGTTGTCTGAAAATGAGGTTGTTAATGGGTTTGAAATATGATAGTGACAATAGTGCTATCTTAAATCAACAGATCATTTAGGGTAGTATATAAGGAGCTCAGGTGACTTGGAATTGGTTGATTACTGAAGTATGTCACCACTTAAAATGTCAGAAAGAAGTCACATTATATACATCCTTTCACACTTGAAACTTCCTTATATGTATAACTTCATCATCATTTTGCACAGAAAAATGCGATTTTTTTTTCTCTTTCATCCCTTAATGCAATTGTATAAATGAATAGAAAGACTACATATGTACAGTTTTTATGGTTTGTTACTCAAGTTTGGTTTTTTCACTTTGAGGCTAATACTGATTTAATATACAGAGTCCAGTATGCCTTAGTTATTCCACAGATAACATTTGTGAAAATGCTAGATTACTCCTAAGTGACCCAAAGAGGACAGGACACAGATTTAATATTCCAGATCTTTTTAGACCGAAGCCTGAGCAAGTCTTAGAGTGAAATGAAATGTGGCACCTTCTGTGAACTGCATGAGAATAAGGAGGGGAGAGTAAAACCTATTGCTTTCTTTAGTATTTCCTTTTTATGACATATTTCTCTCTCCGTAACAAGCATTTACATTTTAGGAAGCCAGAAGTCAAGTCATTTTCTATAAACACATACTGGTAGGAAGGTGTAAACTCCTTTGACATTGTGATCCTATTTGAATGTCAGTGGTTGAAAGTTCACTGCTACTGTTTGAAACCTTTAAGGCAAACAGAAGTCAAAGAGAAGGCAGACAGAAAAGTTCAAAGAGGGGAAAAAATAGAGAGGGAAAATGAGAGGAAGCAATAGAGAAGTCTCAAGTAAAGCACAAAAATGGGAAGAGTCAAGAAGAAATGGGAAGCTAACAAGCTGGTAATAACTGACATTCTCAGTTCTCAATGCAATGTGGATACCAGCTATATAGGTTATCCTTCTATTTCTATCTGTTCATATAGGTCACCTCCTATGCTGGTCTACCTTGTGTGTCAGTAGAATAGAGAATTTTTTGCCTCCTTAGAAAAGAGACTCTTTAAATAGTGTATTTTCTTGATATATATTATATTTATGTGTGTGTCTATGTATGCATATATGCATATATATATATATAAATTATATGTATATATATAGAATCATAGAATCATTTAGGTTAGAAAAGACCTTCAAGGTCATTGAGTCCAATCATTAACCTAACACAGCCATGTTCATCACTGAACCATGTCCCCAAGTGCCACATCTGCACATCTTTTAAATACCTCCAGGGATGTGACTCACTCACTTCCCTGAGGAACCTGTTCTATTGCATGATAACCTTTTGTGTGAAGAAATTCATCCCAATATCCAGTCCAAACCTCTCCTGGTGCAACTTGAGGCCATTTCCTCTTGTCCTGTTACTTGTTACTTGGGAGAAGAAACTGTCCCCCACCTTGCTACAACCTCCTTTCAGGTAACTGTAGAGAGCAATAAGGTCTCCCCTGAACCTCCTTTTCTCCAGGCTAAACAACCACAGCTCCCTCAGCTGCAACCTGTAAGACATGCATGTGTATATATATATATATATATATATATATAATATAGATAAAAGACAGATATTCCTTGTATTAACTTGTATTAACTGATGCCTTTTTAGAATGCTAAGTTGTTGCCTGGGACTACTGCCCTGTTTCAAGGTCTATGTTTTAAGACAGTGCTTAGATAACAAATAACTTAGAAAATAATGTTGTTTGACACTTAAAAGAACAAATGATGTATTTTTTATTTTGTAACAAAGAGCGGGCAAATTACTTTTCCACATATCTTTCTAAGATAGTACGTAGATCTCTAAGAGTGCCTTCTGTGTGTAACATTGCCAGCTCCTGATTATTAGAATTATTTCTTCGGGTAAATTAAGAGAGAAGTGAAAAAATCACTTGCACTTCTATGTCCTCTGTTTGGCACTAAATGTAACAGTTCTCTTTATCATGGACTTTGTGACTTTACCTAGTAATCACCAAAATTAAATTCTTAACCAATTGTAACTCAGGCTAAAAGAAGAGATCTTCCACAAAGCTGATCTCCCTCTAATTGTTGAATGTACATTCAACTGGTTTAATCTACCCTTGAGCCTAATTCGTTAACTGGAAACAGCAAAAAAATCCCATCATGTCTCAAAGAATTGAGTCCAAAGAATCAGAATGCTCAATAAATTGGTAAGTCAGTGTCAGGGCATTAAGGTGATTATATACTTTCTATATTTCAAAGAAGAGTGAATTTCTTTGCTTGACTGGCAAGACAAGACTTCTTAACTGAAAAAGGAGGTCTCGGTAGAGACAAAGTTGAGAACATCAGCTCTATGTCATTTGAACTGATTGAAACATCTTGTTTGAGCTTGGTTTAAAGACACTAAGTATTAATCAGTAATGCCCCCTAAAAGAAAGAAGTACTGTACTTCCAACAACTATGGAGGGTTAAATCATGTTGAAGTCAGCTGACTTACTACTGAGTGGAAGGCAATAATGCTGGTTTTTTTCATGTTTCCCATAAAGTATGTGAACCAATCCATCACTCAACTAATTTCTTAAATTATTTTAGATGTTGAGAATAGCATTTTAATTACAGTCCTCCTTTACCTAGTTTAGTTAATCAAATACTAAAATATTACTATGAGTGATACTGCAACAATATAGCAGCATTTAGCATCAAATAACACTTTTTTAAAGAGAGACTTAATTTTTCATTCTCACAGTAAGCAACAAAAATACTAGAGAATCAGTGACAAGGAAAGGTATCAATTCAAGTTTTGCATTTTCTTCTAGCATATGGCAAATGCTACAGTGTTGTACAATACAGGAAGACAAGAGGTAAAGGAAGTATATTTTCTTCCTTTAGTTGTGACAGTCTAAAATAAATTATTTTTTGAAAAAGTTATGTTTAGGAAGCAAATAACATTAGACAATTTGCTTAATCCAGAAGCCTCAAGCCAACATTCACCAGCGTTTGCCAGAAAGAAAGGTAATTCTAGCTTTCTGTGCTTACAGTTGAAAGTTTTGACTATCATCCAATAGCTATGTCTACCTTATAATACCTTGTAGACTCCAAAAATACCTTAGTAATCTTTGCATCTACTCTAGACTTTCTAGACCTAGCTAAGTTTGGCCTTTTGAGAAATTTGGTCCCGTAATTATGTTGCTTTCAAGTGAGAGTGATTCTTGGAATCCAAATATCCCCCACTATCTTGTCTAATCCTGTACATGACCCTAACTCTCTCTTCAGAGGCCTTCCTGTGGATTGTTTAAAGTTCTGTCTTTACAGTATTAACAGTAACTTTTGTGTCATTCATTTATTCTAAAACATAGCCTAAAAGTGAAAGTTTCCAATCTATGTAGAGATTTCTCAGGACTGGGACAGCATTTTCTTTCATTTTTCATTACACTGGCACATAAAGCTTTTGAGGATGACAACGGAAAGTTGGAGTTGGCTGGCAGATTGGCTAGAGGATGAGAAATGCTACAATACACATGGCATTGATTTTGTCAATGCTGTACAAAACATGGAGTGATGGATATAGCAGTGAAAATGACATAATGATACACATTTATATTAGGATGCAAATTTACTTAATTAAAGAAGAGAATAAGGTGAAATCAGTAGAAAAACTGATGGATGTAGTAGGTGTGAACACTCTTCCTGGTTCTTACCCAAGACAGCATTAGCTGTCTAGACATAATACAGCAGTGTATATGCCAGATCATTGCTACCTCTGAAAAACTGCTTCTTCTACAGCAAGGAAGCTAAATGCTCAGCTATGTAGTGGTATGAATTTAGTTGCTTTAAAAATAAAAACTGACTTGAGAACTCGGATACATAGATTTCAAGATAGCCAATGAAACAAGAATCACGGTAGCTGCCCAGATATCTGATTTAAAGTTGGTTCATCTGAAAAAAAACAGTTAGTGGCATCAATGTATCAAAAACATAGACTATTAATAGGAAATAAGATGGAGTGTTTTGTAAAAGAACAGTTCAGTGAGGCCACCGATGGAAGAATAACCTCAGACAGATGAGTTAGTAATAGTTCCTAGTGTCTTATACTGGCCAGTCTAAAGTCTGAAATGTTTCATTCATCTTGGGAGAGATATAGGACACAAAACTCTACCTTTTTTTTTTTTTTTAAATTTTGCTAACATTCAAGTATTAGGTAATATACATGAAGATCTAATCAACAAATGCTGTATTTTTATACTGGGTTGTAGTGGTGTGACATTTTCTTCATGAAAATAATTATAAAAATATGAAAGACTCATTCTGGATTTTTTTTTACATAACAGAAAACGACTACTCATTTAAATCATACTTTCTAGAAGTAATTAATGATAAACTGCTACTTAAAACACTAACATGCCAGTTATATATAACTGATTACTGTATACCCTTATATTAACCTGGTGACTACCTGTTTTATAATAATCATGAGATTTAAAAATAGTGAGAATGCTAAAAGAATCTTAGCCAGTAAAAGAAGAACTCATGTTCAGAATCCATATAGGTTTTCTTTAGTGAAATGGTAATTATCTGATAATATTCACATTTTACACATTTTAAAATATTTACATTATTACACACATTTTACATGTGTGTTTCAGTTTCCCAATACATCTTAATTTTTCATGTAACTATACCTTATTTCATTTAGCACAGCCTTGCTTTGTCTGTGGAATGAAAACCAAATGAGCAAATATCACTGTAGAAAGCCTGCAGTCTCAGGAGTAACTGCAGAAATAGTACTGGCAGCTTTACTGCTAGTATACTTTCCACATCTCTTATCAAATAGACTGCAGTGTATTTCTCACATGGAACAACTCCATGGTGCTAACTGTAAAACAAGACAAAAATCTGAAAACACTTACCTGTTTAGCTTCCTTTTACTGGCAAACACTGTACTTTTTACCTTGCAAGAGAAATTATTCAGTCTTCACTTTTTCCACTGAGTCTTACTTTAACCATTGCACCAGTCTCATTTCCAAAGCCAAGTGTTTATGTTCCTTTAAAATATCAAAATTCAGTGGATTTTCATGTTTAGAGATACTTCATGGAAGACACCAAAAATGATACCAATTCAGGATACAATTTCATGACAGGGTCAGTGCATGTAAACTGTGTGTCAGGTTTGTGTTGGATTCTCTAGTGTCCCTGCTGGGCTGACATCTACAATGTTTCTATGCCCTACTGTCTACTAATAAGTATTTTGAGTATTTTGCAGAAGGAAGATGAGAATACTAAATACTTTGTAGCTTTGGGAATTCAACCAATCTCTGATTTCAGCTGATATTTTGCTGTTAATGCAAAGTCCAACAGCTTCCACGAGTCCATTTGAGAATACTGACACTGCAATACACTTGTAAGAATCTGATGTGCTGGTAGATACAAAATGTAAATTTCAAACCTTCTCAAGATTAGGTAGGAGAGAAATCCTAAATTGGGACCTGTTTTTTTGTAATTCCTTCTTAACAGCTCTGATCACTGGATTAATTGATTAAAAGCTTCTAAGGTGTTTTATGAGAGAGTGCAATATCTGCATTAGACCCAGCTCAGGGAGGAATACTCAGCTCTGAATCCTCAGTGAATATAGGTACCTTTCTTCAGGCTAGAACTAAGAATCAAAATGTCTGAGACAGGATGGACTTAGGCCTCCATTTCCCTTCTGTGAATGCAAGTGGCTGCCTACAGACTAGCCTAAGCATCTTCCAATCCCTGCAGAAACCACAGAAAAAACTTAGTACCTATTTTAGGACTGTGACTTCCACTAGGGATCAGGAAACAAATAAATATATGGTCCCTGCAACTTAGTCTGTGTTTTAGTGACAACAAAACAAGTCTACATTTAATTTCTCCATATTTTTCAAAGGATGTTTTGCTTGCTAGATTTTCATCTTATCTGTCCCTCACTTTTTAATATCCTTTATGTGAAATTGCTAAGTACAAAAAAATAAATATTTCTTGTAGATACTTAGTAGGGCTGTGCAAATACTTCACAAAACTGAATAATTGAATATCTTTTAACATCTTCGCTCACAGTAGTCTGTGAATGTATCAGTGTCCTCAAAATACAGGTTTTTTCTTTTTTTCTATTAAGATAGAGCTATACAATATAGTATAAGATGCAACTAAAATATATTTACGTTGATTTGTCTGTTCCACATTACTCTGTTTGAGTATGCAGAGCTAAAGTAAAAAGAGGGTATTAGGCAAAGTAATCTGAAAAAAATAGTTCAAGATAGGAAACTGTTTTGTGACTTTATGGTTAAAAAAAAAAAAAAGTAATGACAGGGCAGGTAGAAGGAAAATATCAAGAATTGGAAATAAACTTTTATTTTAGTGAACATCTATTTAAGGCCTGGTTGGCCAGCATGCAGGTGTTTGAATTGGAAGTGCAAAAAGTAGTATGTGTGAAAAGAGCTATCCTAATTGTACAAAGAAAAAAAATCATCAGGATTCACTCAGACACAGGGAAAACATCCTAGAGCAGCCCACAAGATCTCTCCGTTGAGAGAGGTAGGTAACACTGAAGACCAAAGTGAGGTACAAGGGTTGGCCAGTGCAGCCTATCTTGGCTCTCAGAGCAAATTGCAGTGAGAAGTCTGTTAGCACAACAAAACAGCAAGGATAGAGTGCCTCACGAATTATGAATTTCAGCTGGATCACAGAATGTAAATTTTCCTGGAGCAAGAAATTTGAAAGGTAAAGAGATCACAAGTGCAGCTTGTGTCTGAATTATGACAGAAGTTCTGTTTAGAACTAGAAATAAATCTGAATTTGCCTTCGAATATTATTTAGGTGACAAAGGTGATGAATGAATAGCAGCATGAAAGAACAGCCTCATCTCAGAATTTCCTTTTGATGGTTTCTAAATCTAGGAATGGTTTTCTCTAATGTGAACAGCGTGCCTGTGCGTACTGCTTGTATACTACAGACAAACATAACTGATAGGCAAAATACAGTGAGTTGTTAACACCTATAGCTTGTATTATTTCTTATATGCAAAAGCAATTTAAATTATTTTCTAACTAAGAAACGTACAGTGACTCCATTAGGAGAATGTATAGGTCTTGGGACCTACACATAGGAAGAATATAAAGATTGTAATGACAGCATAATGATGGCAAAGTCATAACCTTTTGAGACTCATTATATAAAAGTGAGATTGCAGTCTGGTTGAGAATACCCTAAGTATTTTTGACCTTTCTTTGAAATACTGAAATGGTGCTTAGCTGTGAAATTCATTATGGTCTCCAGTGTGACACAGCTATTCATTTTTAAACTGTTTAATTTCAGTTAGTATTGATGAAAGACTTCATAGGACTATAGAGATACCATGGGCAAGTACACTCTATAAGCAGGTATCATCTCCCTAACTATTTATAGGCAGCCATTTTATCAAGTTTTCCATACATAAAATAACAGTTAAGTAGAAAGTATAAAAATGAAATTTAACTGTGTAGTTCCATACATGGAACGTAGTTTTCAGGCTTTCTACTGAAACTTCATTAGAAACACAGATATGATTAAAGAACCATAATCTTGAAGAAAAATGGACAAAATATGCAGCCTGATCTTCAGTTTATGAAAATTTATAAATGGCACCTACGGATTTATCAAATAAATTGTTTCTTGTAAACAATGAAAAGCAGGAATGTGTCATCTTTCACTGGAGAATCCTTCAGGAAAATCATCTGGCTTTGCACAAACTGGGACCATCGTTGGGAATTACTGTCTCAGCTGCAGAGTTTGGAAATTATAGGGAATGGAACAGGTTTTAATAGTAAAAATTAGATGTGGAGTTAAAATTATTTTGTGAAAACTGTGCTGTGGCTATTTTGTGCCTACTTTGTGAATAAATCGAGAAAATAGCCCTTAGAGACACCTGATATCACCACAAAGACTGAAAATCACAGCAAAATTATGCATGAAGAGAACATGTTATGTTAAGTCATTCTCTGAGTAGCAAGAGTAAACCAAACTGGATGCACCTCCACTGAGAAGAAGCAGACCACACTTCTCATGTTTGTTTGCTACAAGTTCTTAAATATGCTCATTACTGAAGAACTGGTCCTGTTCTGGACTCAGCTGTAAGTCCCAAAGTATTAATGTGCATGTCAAATGGACAGGATCCCCAGCATAATGACTTGTTATGGCTAATAATGTATATAGATCCATAGTGCTATTACTTTTACTAGCTGCATTTCTGGAATTATATTGAGCCCCCCAAAAAATCCTGAGACAGCTTTTCTATAATGAAAAAAACCCCACCAGAAATAAATTAGTCCATTGGCCATCCAAGGCCAATAGGATGCTTTAAAATGATAAAGTAAAAAGTTTGTTCCCTTCTAGGGAAGGAATATGTACAAAATATAATATGTTAAAAATTTTAGTTTATAAGTGGTTTTCTATATAGACTGAATTTAAGAACACCATTATGTGTTTATAATACAAAACTCAGGAGTAACTTCAGTGCTTAGAAAAATAATAAAAACTATTAATTCTGTAAAGTTATTGCTTCCTTTACACTAGGTCTCTTGGTGCATCTAGAATCCAAACAGATGTCTTGAATTAATTTGTGTAGAAAAGAGTGATAAACTTTCGAAGCTCTGCTGACCTTGTAGTAGCTACCAAAAATTGCAGTCCCAGACGATCTTATTCTTTTGCTTTTATGGATAATTTTATCTTTGGCTAAAGGTCAAAATTAGTCTGTTCAATATGCAATTCAAAATTAAAAGCTGTAATAATGTTTCACTAAAATTCTGTCATTCTGCTACATAAACTGATTAAATATAAGTAATTATATGATTAAATTTTCCACTTATTGGTTTTCATGTGTTAAAGGAGTATGAAAACGCTGCACGCCATTGTCAGAATAGTGTGCATAAATACGTTTTTTAACATAGATTTACTGATGTCTGTGTGTTTTGGACTATGTTTTTAAGCTGATTATTTTTCATGGACCTTACTCCAAAAAAGTCTCAACTGTGATGTAATGTGATATTTTTCTGAAATAGTAAGATAATTTTTAAAAATAGAAATGTTCATCTTTTCATGGATGTTGAACTCAAGTTTCTGAGTGCTTCCAATAGAACAATCTACCCTGCAGGGTTTATATACATTATACTGGGTTTAAATTACATAACTGTCAAAATACTACTGTTACAAGGTGTGGATGTAATAGTATCAGCTCAAATGATACTTTTAAAGATAAATGCACTCATAATGCATTGTACTAGGAAAGGTAAAATGTAATTTTTAAAAAGTAAATTTCATGCAATAAGAATTTTTTAGTACCATAAGGCACTGTATCTTATTGCCAGCAATGCTCATTGTATAAATCTTGAAAGTAAAACCTAATTTCTGAATGGACAGAAGAGAAAAAAATCTGCAGATTTGTTCCTATATACCTTTTCACAAGGGGAACAGTCAGAAACAGGAATGGGAAAATATAGTTTAAAATTAATCTCATCAAATTTTATTTAAATCCATCCAGATTTGTTAGAGGATTGTGTAAATATTTTACCTGAGTTTGAACTCATATCAAACACATACAGGTATTATATGAGCCCAAAGTTTTCCAGGGAAAACTCATTCCTTACTGTGAGTGTCTGTGTGCAGGCAACAAACTGTGTATTGAGACCCCAACACTCCAACTCAGTTGCAAGGTACAATGTTGCTTGGAGAGGTAAGGTCAGTAGGACTTCTCTATCTTGGCTGCACTCGTACATATTCTGTCTTGTTGAGACTATTGAATGAACTAAATTTATTCCTTTTTTAATATGGGATGTAATTCCTGGGGGAGTCAAAGTAGAATACAAAATCCATGAACCTGGACAATGCAAATTATTTATATAAATAATGTAATATTAGAAGCAAAAGTGAACTAGAAAAACAATTCCAGGGGCAGGGAAGTAGAAGAAAGAAGAAAAAATAGTTGAGCTGTTTTGTTAAAATATATAATGATCAAAGAACACTAGTAATGCTTAATGTTTTTTAAGATCAGCTCAACAGCTTCCTAAAACTAGAGATTTAGAGACAATGATCCTTTATTAATACAATTGAAAGGTTATTTTTGAATCTTATCCCTGAGAAAAGGAATTACAACTCCTGCTGTATACATACAATGCCTTCAAGTCCAAAGTGCCTGAATCTCCAGATTTTCTCTTTGAAATCCTTTTAATGAATTGCTCAGATACAGTGCAGCAGTGCAAGCTGGTACATGTTTAATAGTATATAAGCTTCAGTACAAGTTGATGAGGTGACAGTGATTCAGCTCTCTGTGCCTTTTCTCATGACCTAAATCCCTTGATGTGCTCTTACTTGGGATGCCACAGAGAAACACAGCAGTGTACTTCCTAGGAGGGCTGAGGACACTGCATTTGAGGCACCTGCAGCTTTCTCTAGCCCAAAGACTTTAGGAAGAAAACTTGGTGTTCCCTATAGAAGGCTGGAACATGAACAAAAGGGACAGCAGTACATAAAAGTAACCTTTATAACACTGACAATATACACAGTAAAAGCATTCAAAAGCATGATATGGGTTAAAAGATAATCTTCTCTGTAGGAAGCTGGGGAAAGAAACAAAACTATTACACCTAAAAAATGATTCCTGCCAACTCTTTTCTTGTTTGTATATTCACTTCTATTCAGGATTCTTTACTGATGCCTCAGTGCTTGGCATAAGCCCTGCCAATTCGTTCATATCTGTGAGGGAGCAACATTGAGCCTTCCTGTCAGAAATCCTGTTTCTTCACTGCCCTAGGCAGGTCATGAGCGAGTCTGATAGCTGCCCAAGCAGCACAGGCACAGATTAATGATTACCTTGTCCAGTTTCTGGCCATTCTGACACAGCCCTGGGCAGCTGCTGGATGCTGTCCAGTCAGCAATTTTCCAGTTCAGGAAACTGTGGGTAGCTGTGAAGAAACACAAATTACAGCTGTCCTTGGCCTGGCAATAACAGCCCATGGTCAAAAACCAGCCAAAGATAAAAGAAACACAGGGATTTGGCCATGCTATTTACACTGGTGCCTGACATCTCTTCTGTTCTTAAGGGCACTTGTCTAAATTTACTGTACATTTTGAGGATCACAGGTGGGGGAGAGGGGGTATTTTATTCATATTAATGAGTCAAGACTATGTTGTGTGGAGATCTACTATTCAAAAAAAAAATTTTAACCAGTGTCTGTTAGCTAATATTATTCCAGATTCTAGTTTAGAGTCTATTTCTTTGATATAATCTGCCTAAATTCTTATCTGATGATGCACAATAGATCCAATCAATAAGTTATGTCTGGGGCTTCTTAATAGTAGCAAACATGAACTATTAGATTTGAACCCTTGTCCTTTTACTTGCATTTTGTAGGCGGTTCTTCAAACTCAAGACGTAAGTGGGGGAAAAATCTTCCCCAAAGTAACATGAAGATGGGTGCAACCAGTACTGCTTTGCACGCTATTTGCTTTTAATCTTCTTTATCACTGTGCTGTCAGAATATATTTAATATCACATACATTCTGATTTAAGAGAGTTAGATTCATTCCAAATCCAGTGAATGACTTCAGAGTTTTGGAATAGTCTTTATCTTGTAAAATTAAGTTGCTGGCCCAGCATACCATTAGCTTCAGATTATTAATGCAAATTTAAGTACATTAGCACAGTATTTAATATAATGAGGCCCAGTCTTCTTCAAAATTCCTGGCACATTGATGAAGAAAGCTGTCAAACAAAACCAGCCGGGTAGTCGCTAGTAACAGCATATATTGAAGTTTGTGTGCTCCTACAGTTTGTTACTTACTGACTGCTGGGTTGGGCAAAATTGGCTTCAGGAAGAAGCAAGCTGGGGATCAGCTGTCCCAAGAATTTCTGGCATATATCAGGATAGTAAGCAAATAGCTTTGTCACCCAAGCTAATGGGCACACGTGTGGTTTCCTATGCTCTCACATAGGCAGAGGAGACCCCACAGGTAAAAGGATTTTGCTGGGAAGAGGCTTAAACTCCTCCATCCATTTCCACGTGCTGCTCCTGATAAGGAACATTCCAGTTCCCACTGCAATGCTGTGGCTCATCTGAAGAACTGGGAAGAAGTTGCTCAGAGCTTATCAGTAATGTCAGCACCATGACAGAGCAACAGAGGATGGGAATTAAAGGAAAGTAGCTGCTTTAAGATTTACAGTCTTCTTTATAATTCTTTGCCTTAATCCTTACTATTTTCTTGCCCACTTAATAGGATAGCTTTGGATATGGGGAAGAAATCTTTGTAACTTACATAAACTGCAGTTTTGAGCTATGCCAAATATGGCAATGTCGCATAATTTTGGCAGAGATTATTTCTAAATCTTGAAATTACTAGAGTGCTGAAACAACTAAATAAAAAATGAAAGGGTTTACAGCTGATTTACATCAAAGTATAAACTCAAAGCATGTAAGAAATATGAAAACATCAGTTGCAAATAACTGATTTATCAGATCATTGTAGCTCAAAATTGAGAATCAAATTAAGGATGTATATTCTTTTTTGGCTGAAGGAATCATATCTAGGATGGAGAAATAGAATGTAAATGAGTCATATATTATACCAAGGATGCATGGTCTCCAGAAGCATATTTTTCCTATATGTCATTTTATCTGAGTTGAGATTATCATGGTTGATTGGCTAGACTCAGAATAGGATTTAGCAATTGCAAACACCAGAAATACAAGAGCTGAGATATTTGCACATACAGGTTTGGGAACATTCAGAGCACATCTAACACCAAATAAAATTAGCTCCAAGGTCATGCATGAGTCTGGAGATTAAGATGTTAGTGTTTTCATGAAAACAAGGTCACAATATTTTATGTAAATCATCTCCTACCAAACACAGTTTGACTGAACCTGATAATTTATAACCCATAACTCCGCTGATGTGCACTAACTGAAATGGCCTGCACTAACAGAAGTGAAATACAATGAAGCAGTTAGTTACATCTGACTGCTGCAAGTAATGCTGAACAGTTTAGATGTGATCCACACCAATCCAAGAAAGTGATTTTTGTTATTTATTCAGATTAGAGAACAGATTTATTCAGATTAGAGAACAGACTTACTTCATATAGATGCTCAACTTTCTTTTCTCTCAATCCTATGTCCAGAAATAGTTGTCTCAAATTTTACTGTGTCATTGTTCAATGTGATGATATTTGAACAAAGTTTTCTCAGACAAACATACACAGCCAGGATCCAAGATGATGGAAAAAGGCAGCAGCAGCATCACACCAACCCTAACACTGACATGTTCAATCCTGAATATCAATATTAAGAGAAAGAACTACACAGAATATAGACACATCTCCTAACATGATTCCAAAGACTTAACAGCTGGTCTCCAGAGAAAAAACATTTGAGTAGTGCCTTGCAATGGAACATCTGGAGGAAGAAGCAGCTTGGCACTATCTCTCCATACTAGCTGTGGAGGTCTGATGTGTGTTTCAAGCACCAGACATGGCAGAAGAAGTAAAAAATATCATGAATATTGAATTATTAGAAACTGAAAAGAACAAATTTACTTGCCTAAGACTGATTATACAGCAGTCATTTAAAAACAGCTGTCTAGCAGATATGGTAGCTGGAGTATGCTCTCTTAAAGAGGCATCATAAGCTTTAGGGTGACTTAGTGTACCCTTTTTCTCCTCCATGACACTGCAAGACCCAGTAAAAGCAGCAGGTTTGAGCGGAATATGAGAGGAATCTAGGAGAACAATTTTAGTACAAAAAAGTTGCCTTGGACTCAAATCCGCTTTGGAGAGCATTCCCAGCATCACAGTTTAATGGATATCACACTCTGGGAAGAGAATATAAGCTCTCTGCTAATCAGTTACTTGCAGGATTCAGTAGCACAAGGGAAAAAAGAAGTTATCAAGATACTTACTCCAATGGTGACTGTTCTTTGAGATGTTATGTTTAAAATGGATGCCAGGATCTGCTCCCCAACTCATTAAGTTGTAGGTGGTAGGAGAAACCTGGAAGATTTTGTCTTTTCAGACTTTCATATGTTTACACGGAAGCAGAAACTGGCACAGGGTACTTTTGTATGCCTAAGTTTCTGTTCCAGAATCTCCGGGCTTGCTCATATGAGGGACAGAGGTCCTGTGTAATAGAAATCATATTGACAGCAAGACCTTTAACCACTAGAGCTTTTTATAATGATAAAAGGCAAACACAGCACCTATTCATTTACCATTGGGAGAAGGCAAAGGAGAGGCACCTGCAAACTTCATTCTGTGTTTGACTTGTTTGTACTGAAGGAACACAAGTAGAGAAAAACTGAATGAGTTTCAGATTTTATTTGCTTTTCCAGAGATATCTTAAATAGCAAAGACCTGATGCAGCAAATATTCTCTGAAGGGTAGTGCAAGGAAAGATTTAATGATGTTTGCACAAGCTTGATAGTAAAATAAGGATAAAAATAGAGAAGAGCAATAGCCCTACTTCGAGAAAAAAAATCTGTTAGTATGCCAAGTGCACCTAAGACTGTATTTATTACTAAAACATTTGTTTTCTATGGGTGTCTAGGAATAATTGAGGTAAAACTTTCAGAAAACATTGGCAGTATTAAACTTTCCTAAGGAAACTACTAACTTCATTGTGTTTTCATTATTTATATTTTTTAAAAATTAAGTTCGAGTGAAAGGAAATTGAAACAGTATTTCTGTGACTGTAAAAGACAGTGTATTACTGTGAAGCAAATTGTATGTTAAGTCTGATGAAGTCTGTGGCCAAGGGCACTCCTGGCAGAGCTGAAATTAAAAGCCACATGGATTTTTTGTGGATGACAATAATCCCAGGTTCTGTCTGTCTGTTCAAAGGAAAGCTTACAGGTATGAGTTATATGAAATAATATCTTTTTGAATACTCGTAAGTGCCACTGATCCTTCAAGATAATCAGTGCTCTGCTTCCAGTTTCAGTAATGAGATTTTAAGGAAAAGAAGGGAAAAGGACGATTATGAACTCACAGGGACATCTCTCAAGTGAACAGATATTCCAATATCACTTTATTTTAAAACAATTGATAATTTTTCATTTTATGACTGCTTTCTAAAAAGTTTAAGTCGATTTTTTATGTAGAAATAGAGTCTGGGAAGGGTAGTATTACTTACAAAACATTTATAGCTGTAACTTTTTTTTAACAGGCAACAAAGTATTACAGCATATTATGGAAAGGTTCTCAAATTTAAATGCAAGTGCACAGACAGAACACAGAAGAACTTACAGAAACAAATTTTAACAAAATTTAACTTTTCTAGATAGGGAAGTCTGGGTATGTAAATCCTCTTATATTGAGAATTAGATAGTTGATTTATTGAGGTTTGGTTCCAGATTCTCTGTCCTTAAGTTTTTGCTCTTTTTCCTCATTTTGGAAGACACCTCAAAACACTAGCAGCAGCAGAAAACAGACCAGTAAATCAGCTTTACAGACCAAACACAAAAATACTGGAGGAAGTAAACTTAGGGATAAATTCTATTCTTTCTCCATTTTTCCAGTTATTACAGAAATGTGGGTTTGTACCACTTACAGGTAATCTTGTAATTATGTAAACTACAGGAAATGGCTGTAATTATTCTACCGTTCTGTAAAGTTAGGGAATATTTTTTCCTTTGATGAATGGAAGGAACAGAGTTAACGTCAGTGAGTTTTTTCCACGAGATATAATATAAACAAAGCTGAGGAAACAACAAGTGTTAGCCCATGAAAACTAATTCTTTATGTTTGGAAGATAAATAATGAGAAAAGGAATCCCAAAGCTTTTCACACAGAAAGCAAGGATATTGTCAACTCTCAAAACACTCTTACTTGAAAGTTTTCACTGAAAGCCTCTCTTAAATCATTGTTAAAATGACCAGAATGTAATACTTCTAGAAAAACAATGAGAACAATTCTAGACATGCTATCAGTATTGAAAAAAGACAAAGAGTGAAAATGATTGGGATGGACTCTTTTATCCTGAGCAATGTGTTTATAGAGAAAATTATTCATTTTATCAAAATTAAATGTAGTAATAATTAAAAAATATAAATGCATGCACAAATGTATTGGCAAACAAGGGAGTCTTGTAAATGAACTGAAGAAGTGTACCCATTTTCTGTCACTGGGAAGAGCTCTCTACATTTCTGTATTCTTCTAGTCAGGTTAGGAAATAAATAATGCTACATGCCAGTAATTTGAAAACCAAATCATATCAAGTTGTTCCAGTAATGAAAACTATATATGCATCAAAATCAAAAGTACCATCATGAAAAGTGCTTAAAAACATATCCTGAAAAGAAATTTGCATTTCTGACTATGAAAACATGTGCAAAAGCACACAGAGCAAGAAATGTAAGACATTCCTATGGAAGTGGTAGCTTTCCATTGCTATTCTCCCCATTTATCTTGAGAATAAGGCCGCCCACTAGAAGTGAGAAGCAGGTCCTGCCTCTCCCTGCTTGAAGGGCAGCTGGGTTTTTTCTTTTGTGAAATTTTAACCTGACATTTCAATCTCAGTAAATCACACCAAGAACAGAGGTGAGACTTTCTTTCAAATGGTCTCTATCTTGCACAAATCCTGCAGTATTTCTAAATCATGCTACATTCTGTAATAGCTTTTTTTTTTTTTTTGGCTAATGTTTTGGGGTTTATGATATATTAATTTTATTATGTATTATTATGATTTGGTAATACATATTTATTTTATCTTGTATTATATTTTGCTAAATAGTCTAAGAAATTCTTCTCATTCCCATGAATTGTAATACATGGTACATTGTTCTTATTCATGCAGTTTCTGTAAATAATATTGACAACAGGTAATAAAAAGAATAGAATTACTAATTAATTTCAAAACTGTTATGATCAAATCCCGAAATTTCTTCAATTGAACTTCTAGCTTGAGTAAGTTGTTGATGAATAATGTATAAATAGTGGGGGGAAAAGTTATTTATAGCAGGGAATGTTTATTTAATTTTGTTCTTAGCAAAAAATCTACCTGATTTTGGATGTTCTTTTCTCCTAGAACCTGAATACTTGCATGGAATTTTATTCTTTGTTCTTTGGTGAAAAGGAATTCACACCGCCTATGTAACATATGAATTATTTTTAACTGAATATGGCAAGAAAGCATGATGTAGGATTTTTTTTAGTGACCCTGTTGCAACTTCAATAACTCCATCCAGTCAACTCCCAGCACTACTGGGAGCAGAATCTGGCACTTGTGCTTCTGTTAACATTAATGTAATGAAGTATTTCAGTGCACACAAGACTTTAAAAAATATTGATAAAATAAAAATATTTAAAGCTATTAAAATTCATAATATAGGCTTCAGTGGTAGTCATAATTAGAAAAGGATATTTTAAAATGTAAAGAATTAATTAAAATTCTCAAATATTTCACAAGATTAAAAATTTGCATATTTCTGTTCCTACTAATTAGATTGATATCCAGAAATATACCACAGGACCCCATTCTGAAACTTTTCCCCAAAAAGTAACATTGCATTACCATGTCTTAATATTTCTTATTTTTCCTGGTCCTTTTACTATTCTAGTTACCTGGGTATTAATCTTTTTTCTGACTACTGATTGCTTTTGGATTTCAAAAAACAGAATTAGTTGGTGCTGCTGTTCCTAAGTTGAACTTTTTTACCACCAGATTTAGTGTTATCTTTGTTCTTTCTCCCAAGGAAGTACATAACAGATTGTGTGATCCTTAGACAAGTATCCCTGTAGTATGGATGATTTAATGTCGACATTCCAAGAGAGCTAAGAAAACATCCTTTCTTTGTTTGAAATGGTTATATTAGAACTAATATAAGCCAACAGAAACAACTGATGTCAAACATGCTGCATCTTTCAAAGTTGCCATTGCCAAGAATACATTTTTAACTGGCTGAATTCAAGTGGATTTCTTTTTATTTCTGAAAGCAGAGTGTTGGAAAAGTTTGTGTACTGCTTTTTTGAAAACTTAGAGCTGCAAATCATAAAATATTTATGACTATTTGGTGGTTTTATTAATGCACTGCATATTGCCATCACTTTCAAGTCCTGTGGACAATTTGGACTCTAGCAAGGATTATTTCTTATTCAGAAGAAAATGAGTCTTGGGTATTTCATTCTTTTTACAAACAGACTATCTAATACTGTGTACTGCCCACAGGGCTGGCATGACATCTCAAGAGCCCCAGAAACCAATTCGTTCCAACCTCCAGCAGCTCATTTCCCCTCCCACTGTTTCAAGAACTCACCAAATTCTTTCCTCCATGTAGTTTTGCTGAAACAATTTGTTACTGTAAGCTAGGATGAATTTTTAGTACCCCTTCTCCTACACATTAAATATTTTTGGACAGATTTTCTTTTATATTTTGCTAGCATTTGTCTATTGATCTGAGTAAGGGGTGCTGAATTTTTTTTGCTTAAATAAAAAAAAATTGGGATCTTCACAATATTGTGTTGGAAAATGTTTTTTTGGTGACTGTAATGCAAATAACACTTTTGTGCAAGTCCAGTATTTCTTGACAACCTTGAGTTAACATGGAGACACATGAACTTGTGAAGAGGGGAGCCTTTATCCTTTAGCTCAGACAGTCAATAAGATTTCTTCCGTCCCTGCCTAATTGACACTAAAATTCCATGTCTGCTTTAGTGCAAAATATATATGGGCAGCTGCTGAGAAGCATAATTGCACTTTCTCTTCACAGAATTGCATGCCAGTGCAGTGAGTCTGACTGAGCCAACTGAGGTTTTTTTGCTAGACTAGTTTTTAGCCAGATTATTCCATGATCCAATTCATCATCAGGCTGTGCAAAGGGTAGCCTGGTGATGCAGGGTTGGCCATGAGTAAAGGAAGCAATGGGAATTACACCTCCAGTGAGAGGCTGCACTTGAAACAGATAAAGGTGACTGTACAGCTACATCTGAATTACAGCATCATGTCTTGACAAAGAAAAGGAAGAAGAGAACATGAGATCTGTGGTTAATTCACCATGAAGGTATCCTGTGTTTTCCCCAAACACTTGGGAGTGCACAATGAATTCAACTTGGTACTGCCCTGGGTTAGTGTGATACCGAACTGTAACACACTATCTATCCTGTTTCTGATGTGACAGCAACTGAATCCATTTGTATTATGTTTCTTCCTTTCACCCAAATCTATGAAGTTCAATTAATGACTTGTATTAAATAAAGGAGGTAGAACAATAATGGATCATACTAGCAGAATTACAATGACAGAAATGCTTACATTCAGAAACAGGCAGAAAGCAATACTAATCTTGAGAGAGAGAGATAAAAGGATAGAAAATGGAAACAGCGCAGCACAGCTATAAATAACTTCCAAATGAGTATGCAGTATATGGATCAGAAGAGAAAACATTTTTAGTCATGCAGAGCTACTAACATATCCTCTAGGCAGAACAAGCACTCAGTTAACAGATACTCAATATTTCAGGTCAGGATTTCTAGTAAACTGCAGGTGATGGAGTTCTTATACTCTCTCTCTATGAACTTTTTAAATCATCAAAAGGAACACAGAAATCAGAAGGGAAGGTGGAAAAAAACAACCAATTGAGAAACAAAGGAATACAATCAAGCATGGACAGATGAGCATAAGAGGGATTGTAAGGGGAATAGTCCCAAAGTAAATCCATAATATGTATGTTGTAGGTTAATCTGTGTTGTGAATTATTAGTGTAAATTATAGAGTATAATACCCATTCGAAAACTAAAGAATAAATAGAGCACATTAAAAAAATACTACTGTCACAGCCACTGAAGCAAAGATATTGTTTGTCAACATTTTTTTTTAACTAATGACTTACTATGTTCTGCCAGCATCTAAATTTTAAATCCACCAGAGGATTGTTTCATCCATTTCTGTAATCCAGTAATGATTCAAAAGCCCTTATAAATAATCACAGCATTTAAAAAATGCTAAATGATATTTTTAAAGTAAATAATAATTTTATATTTTTATTAAGTAAAAATTCTTATTTATTTTTAAAATAAATAATACATTTTCAGCCTGTCAGAGGAGGTGATTGTCCTGTCTACTCTGCATTGGTACAGCCTTGTCTCAAGTACTCTGTGAAGTTTTGGGCACCACAATGTAAAAAAGACATTAAGCTATTAGGAAGCATCCAGAGGAGGGCCACAAGGATGGTGAAGGGTCTGGAGGGGGAGTCTTGTGAGGAACAGCTGAGATCACTTCATTTGTTCAGCCTGGAGAAGAGGAGACTGAGGGGAGACCTCATCGCAATCTTTAACATCCTCATGAGGGGAAGAGGAGGGGCAGGTACCAATCTCTTCTTCACTCTCATGATCAGTGACAGGACCCGAGGGAACAGCATGAAGCTGAGTCAGGGAAGGTTTAGGTTGTGTATCAGGAAAAGGTTCTTCACCCAGAGAGTGGTTGGGCACTGGAACAGACTCCCCAGGGAAGCAGACACAGCACCAAACCTGACAGAGTTCAAGAAGCATTTGGACAACACTCTCGGGCACATGGTGAGTTACCTGTACAAAGCCAGGAACTGAACTCATTCCTGATGAGATCCTTCCAACACAGCATATTCTACGATTCTGTAAATATTACTGTTTAGTAATACAGGTGTTTTAATGTCAATATAAGTAATCAATTTCATATGTACAACATTTATCCAATATGATTTTGCTTAATGTTTGTCATTCTTTTGGTAATATTTATCTTTTGTAAGGTACAAGCACTTGTGAGCACAGCCTATATGACTTGATAGTGTACTCCAGTAGAGATAAGCACAAGTGAAACATGAATAAGCCTCTTGGGTTTGTCCTTTTTTTAGCCAACTCTTAACCTGGAGCTGGTGGTCTTGTTCACGCTGTGCTCCACTGCACAGCAGGACAGAAATCCTGCTGTTGGCCCTTTCCAGTATGACAGATAAATATGACTGTGACATTTCTCAACCCCTTGACAAATGGAGAATGGCTTAATAATGCAAAAAAACCCCCACAAAAAGCAGGATAATGCTATCAATATTTAGAAAAGTTGCAAATAATCTTTGCTGTGGCACACAAACTTCCATTTTTCCCATAGCCTGACTACTCAGAGATGAGAGACAAAATCTAAAGCAGTAGCAGAATCCTGCTATTTATGGGAGACTGCTGCTTGTGCAGAGCTTATGCTTATTAATGCCACAATTTCAGTCCAACTTGCTTAAAAGCTAGAGTCTATCTTTTATTATGATGCTGCAGGAGCAGCAACAACAGGGCAGAAAACATACTCTGACTTCCAACATTACTGAAATGAGAATTTTCTCAATAAATAATATATCAAAATGTGGAGGACTGGATGAAAGAGAAAACTTCAAAACATGCTGTGCAATGTTTAAAATACCATGAGCTCACACTTGGAACACAATTATTGTAATTTTTTTACGGTTCTATGATAAAAGGCTGTAGAAGGTGCAGCCGTTCACTGAAACATGGGTCCTCACTTGCCAAGAAGTCCCAACATGAAAATACCTGACATTTTTAGGGAAGAGTAATTTCTAATAGGTGGTTTATTCTGTCTCCATATCAAATTAATTTCAAGGCACTAATCACAGTATGTGCTGTAATGGTTTGATTCAAACTAGATTTAAACTATCACTATAAAGACATAAAATATCTAGGCAGATGCAAATAAGTATCTCTCTGCTGGCATCATTAGGGTGGTGTAGAAACTTCCTGATATACTGTGGATGAGTTGTTTTTCTCCTCAGCTGAACTGAGCTCTGTTGAAGGAATTAAAACATTTTGAAGAGGTAGCTGGGAATAAAGTTCAGTACTGCATTCCCTTGGTGAAGCCATGACACAGCATTGTAAAGACACACAAGTGCTTAATTCTTTTACAGAGTTTACAATGCTACTAAGTAAATGAGAATACCAAAATATTAAGAGTATGATGAGATTTCTCATGATGGTAAAGGCTCCCAGAAAGTTTAAATCCAATAGCAAAACACAACCCTTCTGCCAATTCAGTACTTGAAATAAGCATCAAAAGAATACATAGCCTTTACACAATCTGTAACTTGTTCCAAAATTAATCCAAACACTTTATTCAATAATGATAACATAAGATCTTGTTCTTTACAGTAGTATAAAATTTAAAAACATCATAAAACTATCAAGTAATAAGTTTAAAACTATATATTATATATTTGCATGTAATTCAGTAACCTCCTTTTTTATGTTATTAATTAGGGAAACAAAGAAATCTTGGTCTGAGTTTTTGTTTCCTGGAGTCAACATGAGAAAAACAGCTTCTATCAGCTGGCAGTCTGGTGTGAGCAGCCGTAAAGATGACCTGGTTGGAAGGCTGTGACACAGCCTGCCATCTCTTTGACAGTGTAACTCCAAAAAGTACTTCTCAAGTTTGCTTTTGGCACAGTTACTTGCAGAGCCTGAATGATAGAGAAAAATAAAAGAGAATTCTAAAGAAATTGTCCTTGTCTCAGTGAGAATATTTTCTGCCCTCTTGATACAGACTGTGAGCCTGTGAGTGCTGGTCTGGCTTAGCAGTGTGTTAAGCAGCATCTTCATTTGTGTTCTCAACAGACCTGATTAAAGCTTTCTGTCAAGATGTTTTTTCAGGAAGAAATGATATTCTTATCATAATCAAAATCTGTCGAACAATAAATACTTGCAAAATATTGTTTATAAGAACAAATTAATGCTTCTTGAAATTAGAGTTTATGATTTAACTGTTTCAGCAAGGAATATGCCCTAATTTGACATTTAAAAAGACAAACAAAATACTGTGTATTCTTTGTTTTGAAACAGTTATTTTTTAATTAAATTTGTACATAAAATAAATCCTGAAAGGGATTTTATTGATAGAAAATGTTTTGATTAAACTCAACTGATTTTGTTAGGGATAAGAATTCATTACATGAAAAATTGCAGAATGATTTTTTTCCCGTTTTGGACCTCAAAAACTCTTTATTTAAAATTTAGTTTAGTGTTAAATGTAGTTAAGCTGCAGATCAAACTAGAATTAATTACTGGCTTTATCAAATACATATCATGAATTTGTGTTGCTACTTTAGACAAGAAGATACCTGAATACATATGAAACCCACCTTTTCTGCAATTTGGGGATGAATCAGTAGGAGAACTGAACAAAGGAAGATAGTACAGTCAGTCTTCACATGACAGAACAAGTGGAAATTCATATTTCTACCAGAATACTGTGCAACATGAATCACAGGAGAGAAAATAAATAAGAAAGACCCAACGAAATAGAGGCAGCACACTGAGCTACATGTACAACTGAAGAAATGAAACAGCCAAGTATCATGCCAGTGTAATGGCAAATTATACCTAGAATCTGTAGAAAGATTCAAAACATTGGAATATACCAACAGCTTTTAACTTGACTACAGAAGCAAAACCATGTAAAGTTTCCAGCACTCTAACATGTCTCCCACAGCCATTTCCAGAACACAGAAACTACTTTATTTTGCAATTTTAAAAATCCCCCAAATCTATGGGAATTATGAGCTGCATGTCTATGGAAACCTAAACACAACAATGTTTTTCCCTCTAGTGAATTTTATGTTATTTAGAAGGCACTAATCTGACAGCAGTGTGCTGTTTATACACTGAGGGAACCAGCACACTCTACCAGCACGCCTAAAATTTCAAGCTGGAGGAATTAATTCTAATGCATATGAGGGTAATTCGGTTTCCCTGCATACTGAAGTCCTGGTTGAATCTGCTGAGACTGACGACTTGGTTGCCATCTGTCCAGCAAGTAATGTGGCAAAGATAAGCAACAGTCAAAGCCCCTATTAGCTGCCTAGCTGTTCTTCTCAGTGCACCCAGAGTCTCATTACCAAAGTGAAATGCTCTGCAGTTCAGTCAGCACAGTCCTCTTCAGAAGCATGCAATGCTGCCTGCATTTCACTTCCGATAGAATGAAGATGAGGAAATTTTTTCTAGTGAGGTTCCAAAAATATTCAATGTCAGACATCTACAGCTGCAAATGAAAGCAGTAAGAGGCTGATCCCATATGGAAATTACATTGAGCCAATAGTGAATGTGAAACTCCTGCCCTAAACGTGCAGAAAGGCATAATCCCTACTCGGGGATTTTGTGACCTTACAGAAGAGTTGAATTCTCAGCCTCCTTCAATGCACTGAACTTCCACACTGGTTCTCACAACAGAGTGGGCATCTGTTAACCTGCACACCATGCTGGATTCAGGCGTTCAATTCCGTGAATCACAAGTGCTGTGGCTCTGCCTTGTTACATGAGAAAGAAGTGCTGGCATCATTAGGAGTGTGCCTCTCAGCAGGGCAATGTTTGGATGGGTATCTGTGGCTGCAAAGTGCACTGTCCTGTTTCAGCCTGGAAGCTCATGTGGTTGACAGATCATAAATAAAACAGCTGACTCAGGCATGTGGGATCCTGGTGAAGGACTGGAGCTGTGCTACAAAGGTCTGGTATTGGTACCTCATTGTAGAAGGTGTGATACAAGAAGGAAAGGGGAGAGGGTCATGCTCAGTCTATGAGATTTCATATAAAAGTATCAGGAAAACAGCAGCAATCTGTATTTTCCTGTCGTTTTCCTTTATTCTTTCTCTCCTTTTCTGATTTTTTTTTTCCTTTCCCTTACAACCTTTTTTTTTCCTCCATACTATTTTTCCTTTTCTCTGCTATTTAACTTGCCCATAATTTTCAAAAACAATAGAGAGCATTAGTCAAAAGAGAAGGATGCAATTAACAACTAGTTATTTTTGCTGTCCAATAAAAATAGACTACAACACATTTGGAATTCAGAAATATAAAAGCCCTCTTAGCTAAAATGTTACTTGAAATCTCGTTGCTCTAGCGATGAGTTCTCTTCTACTAGAAAAACACATTGAGATGCAAGAAATCTTGAGAAAAATAATGATCTGCTAATGCTTTACAAAAAGTGCATTACAGAAATTGTGTTTTGGTCCCAGAAGTCGTTGATTTTTCCTGCTAGGTTTAAAAAATAATGTGTTTCACTAACTGGAAGATGTCTTAAGAGAAATTTTTGACCAGTTTCATGTTAGCAGTGGCTCAAGTTAGTATTCTAACAAACCTGCACCTCTTAAAGCAGTAGTATTCCTTAAAAAATGGGTAGAGACAGCTAAAGACCCATAGATATACTTAATTTAATGTAACAATATAGTAGAAGAGCAAACTGACATAGGGAACATGTGAGAACCCAACATGTCTTGCTGCTAACATGCCTGAAGGGTAAATGCCAGTACAGGAAAAACAGGCAAGTTACTATTGATAGGCATTATTTCATCTCAAGAAAAGTGTGTTGAATTAATAAAAATGTTAAGCAGAATCATATTTGCCCATCAAAAGCATGAAGAAAGACAACTAATATCTAGCAAGACTAAGCAGAATTACCTCACCAAGCATTTTGTCTATTTGAGAATAGAGAGTAAAAGAAAAAGGTAGGCTGCAAAGGACAACCTTGATTTCATCTGACACTGGATCAAGCTTCTAATTTTTTCCTACATTTATCAACATGAGATGGGGAATAAAAATATTGTCTATGTGTGTTCTGTGGAATTTAAGCTACTAAATATGTTGGGGTGAAAAAAGTTAATTCTTTTCCTTGCTATATTGTTCATTAGTTTTGAGATCTTCCAGACTCCACTAACAGCACCCTTATCAGATTAACAGAATAATGTACTGGATACTCTCAAGAGAGAACACTGAAGTAGGGTTTTGAAAGGGTGTTCAACTGTGCTGCCACAGGAATAAGGAAAGGTGAATAAGTGAGGTGATTAGATATCTGCAAAGACTACCACAGACTCAAATTTGTGGCCAGTCTCATGGCAACCTCTCAGTAGAAACTCAGTTCTGTTTGCCTTTCATTCCTGTAGGGACAGAAAACATTACGGCCTTTTGTAGGCCTTGTACTTGGTCTATATTACCAGAATCCTAGTGTACATGCAACCCTATCCCTAACATTCAGACAGACACCTGCATTAGAATACAAATTCCAGCATTGGACTGGAAACTTCCCAGCTAGTCTCCATAGAAATGAGCCCAGCAAAAGACATAGGGATTGACTGAACAATTATTGCAGGAAGTCTACAGGCGGGAATTTCATGGAAACTTCTCTGCTGCGCATAAGGCACTTTACAGACACTGTATTAATGCTTACATTTGTTAATTAACACCCTGAATAGAGAATCTGTCAGTCCAAAGGAGGTGCAGGAATAGTACCATAAGACAGCCTTTTTCTATGTCACTGAAATACTAGAAAATGGCTTATCCATCGTGTAAGATGATGCACAGAAACATATCCATGGGCTGGGATGGTTACCTTAGGCCACCCTGTTCAAAAGATTCTAGTAAACTAACTTTGCTCTATTAGTAAGTACTTGCTGAATATCTGTTCAACACTGATTTATGTGCTGAGATGGACAATCCTGAGCCAGTTTTGTTATTTTTGGAGAGGCACTTTTATTTCCTCAAAATGGATTCCTGTGGCATGCAGCTGTGTTCTGCTCAGCACTTGCTTCTAATGGTAAGATTTACTGCTTAACACTCCTGAAGAAATTTCAATTCTAGAACTAAAAATATTTGTAAAGTATACTTTTTGGTACTGTTTATATCCGGAAAAAGAGGTGATTTTTTAATTTATTATAAGAGAAAATTCAAAGTAGTTTTTGCAAGTCTTTGACAAAGAACAAATTATAAAAGAGTGTCTATGAAAGCAATTAGTTGCCATAAAGTGAGTTACTGGAAATATCTGCAAACATTTTTCCAGCAGTGTTTGTGTGCAGACTTCACAGTTATACTTTCACATTTGATTTTCATTTACGTTAAAGCAAATTTCTTATTCCTCTCATTGAACAATAAAAGGTTAGTTTCTTTTAATGAATCTTCCTTTATTTATTTAAATATAAGTTTTTTGAGTTGTTAGCAAATATGCACTCCTAATTCAAAGATCACAGTTATCCTTAGAGAAAATATTTGATGGTACTGGTAATACTGTGCTGCAAATTACCATATTTTTCAATTAAAGTATGTGGATCTATTATGAATTATCTGTGACAAAGTGATTCTTTTTTCAGGGATTGATTTTAATTCATGGTAAGAGGGAAAGTGTTAAATACTATCCCCAATGTGTTGAAATATACTTACTACTAACAAGCTTAAAAAGAAAGGTACTACTGTGTAATCTCTGAGACAAATGGTGTATTTGACAGAGCGAGAGAATTTAAACTGCTGTTTCTTACTGGAGGTTGTAAAATCACAAGTGCTTTCAAATTGATTTCTTGGCACACACATATATAGTATTTCAAAAAGTATTATCCTTAGAACTTCTTATCCAGAAATTATGCATTAAAAATAAGCTATCTGACTGCTCAGGCAAAAAAAAAAAAATCAAATTGTTTTCATACAATTATTGTTTACTTATTAAAAAGCATTAAATGTGGTTTTTTTTAAATCTTACAAGGCACTATGTGGACACTCATTATTTATCTATAAATAGTCATTGCATCAGGAGTAATTTCTACTTTAAATCTTATCTGAAAGACTTTCCACTACCATTCTCTACCTTTTGAAGTGATGTTCTTTCCTTATCCTTTGATTTTGTTAAAATAGTTGTAGCATTTGGTTTTAGTTCACAAAAAAACTTCATTACTGGTTAACTTCATTACTGTCTTTGTTTTCAGTATATCATAGAAACAAAATGAATATTTGAGTTCAAATACAGTGATTCAAATGTTAAGGTAGGGAGAAATAAATTTGATTTGCAAAAGAGTGTTTCAGGTGTCTTTGTCTTCACTAACATGAGCATAGCATAGATTTTAGTACTGTCCAGCTGTAGTACTGTCTCTTCTTCAGAAGAGAACAGGTATTCCTCCCATTCCTATCTAGATGTGTATATAGACAGTACAATTTTGGTTAAAATGAGTTTAGAGAGATGGAACTTTTCAGTGTCCCAAGAATCAACATTGCCTTTTTTTAGTATTTGCTTATATCAGAATAATTGCATGAATCACTGAGGCATCAAATTTGAAGACATTTCAGAAGTATCTTGCATTTTTAATCTTAGAAGGTAGCCCAGGAATCAGCTACAGATATGGCACAAAGATGAAATAGCCTTTGGCAGGATGACTTACAGTCTAAGCTACAGATATTCTGTGACTTGAACATAAAATTGAAGTTTAGAAACTAATCTACAGTTTGTATTGTTTGCGCAGCTGGTTAATGGCACTGAATCACAAGTTCATTACAACTTTATGATAAATTGTCTGATATATGGTAGATTGAAAAAACAATGAAAGATCATAAATACAACTAGTTTCAACAACCTAGCTTGAATGGTCAGCAAAGGATCTTAAATAATATGATTTTCCTTCAGAACTTGTGAATAATTTGTCCCTTAATGATTTCAGGAGGCAGGACAATGTCATTCTTATAAAATATATAGGGACAAAGCAGCAGCTCTGGATATACTCTGATTCTGTTTTCTTCTAGATTTTGAAGTAGTAGTCTGATTTTATGAGTTGCAATGGAAGTATCCATGGTTTGGTTACCTTACAGACTGCACTGATGTGGCTGCACTGAATCCCACAACTTATGGCTTCACTTTCTCTTCCCTCACAGACACCACAGAACTGTGTTTTGTAAAAGAAGGAAATACCTTGATGTTAGATTAAAGCAAGCTTCCACCACAACCATTCTGTCTCTTTTTTGGCATAAAACTGTTGTCATAGAAGGAAATTTCCTTGTGGGCCACAACACACTATGAATTGAGGGAGTAAAGACACAGTCACAGGGCAGAGTGGGAATGACATACAGCATATATCCTCTTTATGTGTTACTTTTTCACTGAGTTTTTCCTGAGCCGCAGAAATCTTGTTCAGACTTACTCAGAGTAATTATGTTTATTGTTTTAGGATTCCGAATTACCTGAAATTACCATGTTAATTTCCTTTTACTAGTATGATAGGATATATTTTAAACAGTATGATCAAAGATACAGGATTTTTAAAGATTAAATGGCTTTGGACATCATAAATAGACTCCTGGAAGGTAAAATTTACATGGAAATTATTTAGTCAGATTAAGATGCAGAATTAGAGATGGTTTTAATTATTTCTAGTAGGAAGATGACAAATACAAGGGCAGAGATGAGTAAGGGTTCAGAGATTTATATTATGCATGGCTTCAGGAATTTACTGCAATGCAATAAAGCCATTTTTAAGTTGAAGCCCCTTTGGAATTCAAATGCTTTTTGGTTTGGTTTTTTTTTCACTCAAAGGTGAATAACTTCAGGGAACTTTGAATCTGATACTTAAGGATACTAAGGACTCTCACTTCATCTGAAGAAAATCAGCTACATACTGATTAAGGAATCTGTAGTCTAACTCTTAATGACTTTTTTAATATTACAGGATTTTGCTTGCATTTGTCATGTTTAAACGTTTTGTATTCTAAATATTTAAAGGATTATTTGGAGGTGTCACAACTAAGGTAGATAATGACTGTTGAGCTTAGGCTGACTAAACTTAGATACATGCTGAGAGAAACACCAGGCAGCTTCTTACTTGAGGTGAACTGCTGGTAACCTCAGGCAGATACAGAATCATACACTTCTATTTTAGGAATGCTCCAATGCAGTTCATGCAAGGCAAGTCTTAGCCTCATGAAAGAAATCCATTTGTCACCATTTCATCTGCATCCTGTCATCGTAATGAAAAAAAGATTTTCATGAGAATTTCTTAATTCCCTACTATCAAACACTAAACAGTAGTTTCTTTTGTGAGTTCTTAGACAGCAACAAATTTTACAACTACTACACAGAAGAGATATGAGCTAACGCAAGCACAAGAAATCTCAGTTGTCTTATCATAGCAAATACAAGGTTGTGGAAATGTTGGTTCATAGCAAAACCTATTAATATTTTCCTCCAAATTACAGCACATGTTGGAAACCTGAAACCACCTTTATTGCACCATGTGACAACAGTTAAAAAAGACCCACCTAGCCTCTGCCAACAAAAAAGAAAGCGACTTACATCTGAACAGGTACATTATTAAAACTAGGAAGGCAACCCAATTTCTGCTTTACTGTCTGAAATCCCACTTGGTTCCCTCTAAGAGCAACACGTCATGTACTACTATCCAAATGATGTCTCTCCAGATTAGTACAGGGAGCTAGTCACTAAGTAAAAGGAATAATGCTGTAGGCCACAGAAGAAACAAAAATCATTTAAAGCTCCCTCTGCAGGGGCAAATAGAAACAAACTGGATGGAGAAGGGCTAGAAGAATCTAATTTGGTGATGCATTTCTGTTTCCTAGTAGGAATCATATCTTCTTGTAAGGGATGCCTAAGTAGCAAAACATGTTGGAGAAGAGGTTTCTAGAGGTAGTGGATTTGTTGCACTGAGCAAGCTGCAGCCTTTTTTGTTCTAATTGCAGTCACAAAGGCATTCTGGTTTTTCTTTTACTGAGATTTGTTTTGGTCATTCCGCAGCACTCTATTGCAAAACCACTGGTTGATGGTGCAGGGGTGCCAAGATTTGATAACTTATTCAAAACTCTGGCTTATTTGGCTGTGTACTAGCAGCAAGATTTGATAACTCGTTTTGAAGTAGCATGAAAAACCACCATCTAGCCATTAGCATTAACGCACAGTGGCAAGCCGAGAAAGGCTGCAGGTCACCAATGTGCTTTACTTTTGACAAATCTTCATGGGCTGTTTTTCTGAGATTGAGTTTGTACTTTTATTTCCTCCTGCGGAAGCCTACTTATTTTTCATTGATTTCTATTAAAGTAAGGAGAGCAGTGATCCAGAAACAGTTCATGAATAGCATTATCCAGTTTAATTAGAATGAACAGAAAGTTTTTCCACAGACAGAAGAGTCAGCATTCAGCCTAAAATGTACCTTTGGACAGTAATGGCTGAGGCTAGCAATGAACTGAAGTCACAGCCAGTGCCAATTACCCTTCCACTCATCATGGAGTACATTAAGAATGATGCTACAAGCATGTTATCTGTTTTAATATTTAGTTCCATATAGTAAATGTGTTGGTTTAAATTTCTTTCTGAATTCTAAACTATGTCAGAAACAGACCGATATTGAGTTATGTTTTAAATCAAATTCTTGTTTTACTTCTTCTAGTTGTCATTAAAATATTTTGCTATCAAGCCAATTAAACATTTGTAGTAGCAAAAAGCTGATAAGCTGTATACACTGTGAAAGTACTTTTTATGCCTGTAAGATAGTGTCATGGTAGCATCTGGCAAAACAGAAACATTACCATGAAGATTCTCAAAATTTGAGTTATTATTTTGTTGTGAAAGGTTTACTATTGAGGCCATGCCTCTGGTCATTTAACTGCCATGGTGGCTGAAAGTAGGCTGCAGCTTGCATAAACATATTCAAGCAAAGCATCAGTTCACCTAGGCAAAGGCAATAGTTTAGGCAAGTTCAGTGTGAGCTGACCACCTGCATTAAGGGCTCCCACATAGATTCTTATCTCACATAAAGTTCTTTTCTGCAGCAGATGCACAATCAGTGTTTGAGTTGTCAAAAGTAATTGCTCTTCAGCTGCAATTCAGAGTACACAGAAGGACACGAGAGGTAGCTAGTGCATAGATACTTTTACATTATTTTAATCATTAAATAGTAAAAATGTAATTTTAAAACACTCTTGGCATGGCTTAAAAGCCTATACTCAAATCCAGCACAGTGATCTTTCTTTCACAAATCTGACCAGCAGATTTAGTGACAGCAGGGGAATAAGATCTTTCTGCCTCAATGAGAATTCATGGCTGGAAGGGTGGTGGCACAAACCAACCTCTTCAAGCTATCAACAAATTTCCCATTGAAATACAATGCTGGTGCCTCTGTTCTATTCCAGGACAATACACTGCAGGCAAAGCTAGTTGCTTCAGCATGTGTGGTCCAGGATCAGGAGAGGAGCTGCCCAGCAAGTGCATAACACGCTACAACCATGGCCAAGGAACATGGAACTGTGCAGGAGGTTGAAGAGCTGGTTCTGTACTAAATGAATGAGAACTTATCAGGCATGTCAAATAAAATCAAAGTAAAATGAAGTAGAATGGATGCATTAAAAAGGAAAATTTTTAGAGTACATAGCCTGTGTAGAAATTAAAAAAAAATCACAGGATCATAAGGTATTTATTATGAAGATAATTTTTTTCTCTTCGAGAATTTACCACAGCTCTTCACAGTTTCTTTCTAAGAAACCCCACCTTTTTACCTTTTTAAATACAAATTTCTTACATGCAAAATATACAATATGTGCTTAGTATTCGTGTAGGGGTTTTACTGGTGAGAATTTTTTATTTTACTTTGATAACACTTTCTTAATTTGGATATAAATCTAGCTTTATATTTTTTCAAACAGAAAAACACAGTTTATTTATGTGATTGTTCTCCCTATAAATCATGTAATATACACTGAGAATATGCTGGGGGGGGAACTGTTCTCTCTTTTGCTTTGTGCACTGCAATATACCCATTTCTGTAACGATAATTTAAACTCCTAGAAGTTGCTAATGAAATCCTCTTACAGTTCTGGGAAAGAGATATTTAAATATGTAGTTTCTGAAACATACAGGCTTGGGAAATATTAAAAATGTGCCACTGAATTCCTTGAATCAGAAGAAGCTGTATTAAAAAGAAGATTACGCATGAACTCTGCATGTGGGACTTACATTTTTTTGAAAAAAATATATAGTATATAATATATATAAAATAATATAATAATATATAGTATATAATTCTTTTCTTAAATGTGGCAGGATTCTCATAAGTAAAATTCTCCAAAATTAGCCAGTCTTTGCCATCACAAATCTGGCCTTGTCTTAGTTATTCAGTTGACATTTCTACTTCTAGCACTGACCATCCAGAGGCAGTATAAACAAAGCAGCTATTTAAGCACAGGTGGGTATGACAGGCCCATGTGCATGGCTAAGATGCACATCCTGCTGCTGGAGACAGAAAGCTGAACACCGTGTAGTAATGAGTGGTTAAGAGCCACCTTATGGTCTGCAACTAAAGCATCGTGGTTACATGCTCAAGGTTCATCAACCATCGGAGTTAGGTGAAGACATTACCACAGAATCAGGCAGGGAGGAGCTCTTGATTTTCATCTGCCTCCTTGCAGAGCATGTGGTACAGTCTCTTTCTCAGTCACTTCAGCACTTTCACCAGGTAACATTCCTTCTATTCTCTTTGTAGGTAGGATGTGTTGGTGTCACACAATGTCTTTTGCCCTTTTCTGATGGCACAGTTTTCAAGGATTTTTGTGTTTTTAGAAAGTGTATGAGTTTTTTAATAACTGTCTAGGAAGAGATATTTCTGTTTGATGGTGTACAAAAAGATTGAAAAAAACAAAGGACCAACTCTTCCTGGGGATTACTCTTGACAATGTCATTAGGTAATTATCTGAAGTCCAGGGAAAATTATTTTCTTTACCCTGACAGTACCAGGAGTTACAAGAATGAGGAATTCTTGTGGAATTGAGCACACAGTTGAATGAAAATCAGATCCACTATCCAATCTAGCAATGTAAATCTAAACCTACTCTTTTTCTCAGCTATTACGTTTTCTGTACTCCATCATCGTTGGTTCCTTAATCCGAGGCCATGAAGGCTGACTCTGCCCTGATACTGGGCACCCTGATATACTGTACCATCTCCCAAAGGAAATAACATAGCCTGGTATTGTGATGGCATTCCTTGAGGAAAAAAAAAACTTCTCTGCAATTTTCTGATTTATATATAACAGCTTTATAAATTGCTTATATTTATTTTCCACCAGAAGATTTTCTCAGAGATGTCAGAATGACAGAGATGTCTATTTCTACTTAATAGTAAGTTCACTTAGTTTTCTGCCAGAAAAAAAAAATTGGTATGATGAGGCACTCTAAAACAGCTGCATGTTCCTTTCTTACATACACCATTTTTGAAAATATGTTAAAGAATATACTTTTGAATTCTTTGTTATTTTAGTATCTTAAGAAAATTAAAAAGAAAAACAGCATTTGTGACATTTTGGTTGAAGCATCCACATTGTTGCAAGAACAAGATAAGTGTATTTTTCTTACAAAAATAGTAGAAGTTTTGTAAGGAAATGTGAGAATACAAAAAGAAAACTTTCTAATGAAATAATACAAGTGTCTTTGTCAGATTTCTCTGAATGGCAAATATATTGCACAATTGCACATATTGCAGAATTGGCCATTGCAAATTCTCCTGTCATTTGAAAAAATCATTGTAACACCAGTTATTGAAAATATTCTCAAATACTATCTTGAAAAGCTGAAGACCAAAGTTTCTAATTTATATCCCTGAAATAGGAGAAAGGAAGAGTGAATAGATTAAATATCTCTAGCTGTGCTTAGGCCTGGAAATGAACCTGAAGAACTCTTCTTCCCCTCACCCAGATATATCCACCATTAGAAAGTCCATCTATAATAACTGATAACCCAATAGCTCTCTTACCTTTAGTGTAATTGTTTTGTGAGCTGAAACACACCATCTAATCATCACACCTACTCGAACTGTCTCACACGACTACCATAATAACTGTTTCAATCTGCTCAGAATAATTCTGAACTGTCTTCTATTTACTGGACTTCCCAATCAGTTGTTTAATGCTTCAGGAGAAAAAAAACCATCTGATAATCCAGATTCAGAGTGAGAAAATGCCTGACTGAATTTTAAATTTTGTTCATTGCCAGTTAGCAACTCATAGTATCTCATTCAACAGTAATGGACACTGGGCCTGGAGGGACAGTAAAGAATTAACTCATCTGAATCTAGTCAAGGATAGAGTGGGGTTTTTTTCTTACATTAATTCTACTATACATGTTCCATCATATGCCAAGCATGATGGAAAATAAAGGAAAAATAAGATTAGCTTGTGTAAGGTCTTCTAAATATAGAAAAGACATAAATGCTGTTTTATCTAATTGTTGAAGACACTACTAAAATATAATGATTAACCAATGCAGCACAGTGAGAGCAGTATAAAGTAGGTTAATCATCTGGAGCTCACGCAAATGCTTTTAGCCTCTAGTTAAGTCTTTTCCCTAAGGTATCAACATAATTTGAATTTCAAAAAAGGGCTTAACAGAATATAGTTCTTTCTTTTTTTGCTAAATAAGGACTTGGGCCATAAAAAAAACCCCAATTTTTCTAGATTTCTGTGTAATCACCTAATCTGAGCTAGTAGCCTAAAATTGAGTACCATGAATATTCCCCATTAGCTCCAGTGAAGGCAGTGGTAAAGCTCCCACAAGTTTTGAGTTCTTACTCCAAGGTACTAAGTACTTAGAAATTCTCATGAAGACAGATAATCTCTGCTCAATGAGAAAGCTTTTATGCTATGCTATGTTACACATTTGTGCACTCCATTCCATGGGGATACAAATCCATACTCTATCAGTGAAGTCAATGTAGCTAATTTATACCATCTAGGCATCTGACAAAAAAGAAATAGCCAAAAAATTATTCCCAAATGTAATATTTATAGAAGTGAAAAGCAAACCTAAGAGGAAAAAAAAAACCATAATTCAACCAGCATTTGTTTTCATGTTCTTTCTTTCCTTTCTTTTTCGAGATTTTAAAAATTCCAAAACTCAGTTTTCTGTCTCACAGCTGTTAATAAAATGTGTTACTGTAAGACTGAAGAGCAGAAGTTTAGTTAGGAATAATAGACTATACTAAATCTGATTGATCTTAGGCAGCCATCAGAGATATTGATAACAATAAGTGACCCTAAAAATACTGAGTCCTTGCATTGTATTTGTAGGATATGTCGTTGTTCTCTCTCAACTCCCTGTCCCCAGCATGCATTACATTTTCAAAAACGGCTGGCTTTGTAAATTTTATAGTAATAAAGAAGGTAAGAAATTCACATGAATGACTAAGCTGCTTGAGCCAAAAAATTGTCTTGCAACTTTTGTTTCACAAAACCAGATAAAAAATGACAAAAAAGTCTAATAACAATTGAAAAAGTCCCACTCTTATGCTATTATTGAAACAAAATTGCTAAAAAAAATGCCAGGTTTTTATGCTTGCCTATTAAGTTCCCCCATCAAAACAGTTAAGTTTGTGTAGTAATTCACAGGGCTTTTGATGTACTAATCACTAACTACAATCTCTTCCTGATGAACGTCATACACATTTTGTTTTGGGGTTTTTTTTACTAGACTCAGATCTGTAGTCAGCTCCTCAACATGTGTTCTGGATTCTACTTTTCTGGAGAGTCTCACCTTTTCTCACAGGAATTTATTTTATTTTTTTCCCTCTAATTTTTAAAGCTGAACTTCTTTAAATGTTACAGATTACACTGTCTTAAATATGTCTTGATTTTATACATGTGTTTTTGGAAGTGATGAGGAGTAATACAGTTGTCTGGGGAATCTTTACACATTGGCAGATTTGTGAAAATCTTTGTTTCATCCTAATACTTCTTTTCTAAGCAATTCTCTGAGTGACTAAACTGACATCTTAGCAAAAATTATTAAACCCATTTCCCTTTGAGCTTTACTTTTAGTTTAAAAGCACATTCATCTATAAGGCACTCTGGACTTCAAAGATGGTGAATCAGTGAATGATATCTATGGTATATGTAGCACTGGAATTCACAATAGTCTATATATTACATTAATATTTGCCCTATTTTCTAGAGCAATGCCAGATCCAGATTGATAATGTTATTTTCTTGATTGAACCTACTTTTTTTGTTGTATCTTATTTAAGACATACCTTCACACTTGATTCTTTTCATGTCTGTATTTAGAAAAGTTTAATCCTTTCCCCTTTTTACAAGGAAATATAATTGCCATACATTCTCAAGAGCCTACACTGACGTCTTGAATCTGATTTTATGCTTCCTTCAAATTGTTCTTTTTTTTAAAGAAGGAAAAGAAAGTGGAAAATCAAGCTAATTTGTATTTTATGAATAACCCTCCAAACCCCAGATTCTCAGTACACAGATGAAAATTAATTGCTCATACAATACTTCTGGAAGTAATATAGGAAGCATGCGTTTCTAGAAATGGAATGATCTGAGAACTGATAAAAATTTTGGAAGAATATTTTAAACTAGATAGATAGATAGACAGACAGACAGACAGACAGATGTAATGTCATTGAAAAGCTTCACATTGGAATATGCAAATCATGAAGAAAAGATAAAATTTGACAGTTGATCAGAAAATAGGAATGATTTATTTTCTATTTACAGCTTAGGTACTTACATACACTGCAACTCTCTCTCGTTCTTCCTTACAAGAGTTGGGAATCACAGAGTGTAGAATGTATTATTTACCACTGCACAAATCATGCAAGTCTCATGGTCTCTGTTTTATAGAAGAGGTATAAAATCCCAGAAGCCATGCAAGAAACCTGAATTTCCCTGAGTTCTACTCACTGGCCCAACTATTATGATCCAGACCTAACAGCTAACCATGTCTTTGCCACTTTGAGACAGCAAATTCAAGTTTGAAATTACACGTATGTACTTATTCAGTGCTATTAGGTGACATGAAAACATTGTTTGTGCTTATTATTTTCACATCTTTAAAATAAGTTGATTATCTTCAAAATCAGGGAGAACTTCTAAAATTTTAGTGTGACCCGAGTCCATGTTTTTAAAAAATAATTCTGCTAAAAAAAATAAATTATCAGATTAGTTCCATATCTCAATTGTGATCAAAAGAGTTTCTAGAGACAAGAGTCTCTTCATTAAACTGAGTGGGTGTGACCTTAGTTTGAAATTAAACTTCCTGACATTTTTTTTCAATCTTCCAGGACAGAACAGGGTTTGGTGGTCTCTGAAGTATGCCTGAAGGTTCACTTTGAGCTCTTAACTCTTTTGCCCATTGCACTTATTTGCTCTGTTCTATCCTGCACTATTATAAAATAATTATTGTTTACTACTTGCAAGAATAAAGATCAGTAGCATTTAGGCCAGTGCCTATATCAGAAGGAGGACTAGAAGCAAGAGAACAGCAAAAGTGAAAGAATGTAAGACTACACATGCTGCAGTTCTGACTCAAACAAATTACATATGCCAAAAGGAAAGTGTCTGATTCACTTTTATGAGCCTTCTACTTTGATAATTTGGCAGCAAGTAACTTAATGGTCCTGAGAAACTTGCTTTCAAACTCTTATCTTGGCAGTGCTGCTCACAGGAGAAACAGTCAGAAGGAAGAAACAAAGCACTGCCCTTCCCTGCCTTCACACTCTTCAAACTCTCTCTGCACCTCCAGTTCCCTTCCTGTAACATTCATGATGCTATCCCCTCTGCTCATCTCTCTCTGTGTAGCACGATTCAAACCATGATTTCGCAGAATCACAGAATCAATTAGGTTGGAAAAGACCTCTGAGACCATTGAGTCCAACCTGTGACCGAGCAACACCATGTTGACGAGACCATGGCACTCAGTGCCACGTCCAGCTTTATCTTAAATACCTTCAGGGACAGTGACTCCATCACCGCCCTGGGCAGCCCATTCCAATGTCTAATCACTCTTTCTGTGAAGAACATTTTCCTGTTACCTAACCTAAACCTCTCCTAGCACAGCTTAAGACTGTATCCTCTGGTCCTATTGCTAGTTGCCTGGGAGAAGAGACCTACCCCCACCTGGCTACAAAAACATTTCTCACATGTAACCAGTGAGGGGAGATACTTTAAATAAGGAAATAAAGTCACAAAGAGGGATATCTTGAAAGTAAGCTTAGGATATAATGTGGAAATTTGGAGAATGCATCACGTAGGACATAAGAGGACCAAAGGAACCAGGAGAGAAAGAGAGATTGATGTTCGTACTACCATTGCAACGTTCATCCAGCTCAAAAGCATGTAAGCATATAAGATGCTCAAAAGCATATAAGATGGCAACAAACTGGAAATACAGGCACAGTTAGCTTCTTATCCTACAAATTCTCAATTTACATACTTGTTTATGCATATGGCCCGTTCAGCCTTCATCAGCAGAGGTGTCTGAGATTTGTAATTTGAAGGTTCATGGAATATTTGAGCTTTAATTATTTTATCCAAACAGTTTTGTTCTATTTAATCGAAACAAACTAGCTTTCAAATTAGGATATACATCTTTAGAAAGCACAGTGAAGGGGAAAATAGGTACCAGATAAAATCTTATTAATTGTTTGCAAAATGAAGAAAAAACATCAAGTAGAGCAGCACATGAGAGCAGTCATAAAGTAGGGGAGAAAAAATCATATAATTATTTAAGGAAGAGAGATTAACTATTTGGAATTTCTACCAGCAGGCAACTAAATTAGTAATAGATACTGGTATTCTAGAATACTTGGTAATAAATAAGATGATAAAAGACATTTAAAAATAAAAAGGAATCAAGAAAGGGGTTTTTTTAAAGTCTAAGCATAATAAACTAAAAATTAAGAAATAAGACCCTCTTAACAGTAATTTTCAGTCAGAGGCTGCTAAATAATACAATTGAGATAGTTTTACAGATAGCAATTGATCTACTGTACAAATGACCAATACTGAGGGCAAGAGAAAAATATATCCTGTTGCACTACACAGTAATTACCAGATTAATTAAATACAGTAAGAACTATATTAAAGCCATGTGTAACAAGGGATTTCCCATCTCAAGCACCCAGCTAGTATGATCGGTTTTCACATCAAGCTACAGTATTTGTGGTGTACTGATTAGCATCAGGATGGAATTGATAATGGTGTAAGGGTAGAGACATGGATTCAGTCCCCTTTTTTATACAAAGGATTATGAATGGAATAAAACCCCATGAAAATTGTAAGCATATTTTATATTTCAATTGAGTCAAAATATGTTAAAAGTATTAAAAATAAGCAAGTACTATTTTTCAATTGACAAAGCATCAGATGTTATTTATTCTTTCATTCAGAAAACAAGAGACCAGTTGTTTGGATGTCAGTTGTTGAAAAATCATTGTGTGAAAGTTAAAATGCTCACTGGAAAAGCACGGTTCAATTAAGCATAGCCTGCACAGTCAGATCAGTCAGAGAAGGTCATACTTTACTGACACACAGGAGTACAGTGAAGATGTTACTGCCATGACTGATGAGAGGAATTCAGTAGATTTATGATACCCTGATTTGACAATGCCCTTCTCTCAGAAATTAATGACTGTAGGACAGTGCTAGGACACAGGGAGTAAATGAAACTGCTAGTTAAAAATAAGAGCTAGAAAAAATGCATTTGAAAGCTTGGTTTTTTAGGTTGTTTTGGGAGGAATTACACAGATCTTAATCAACCTTTTAGTACATCCATGTTTTTTAGTTTGGGACAAGGATACTGATTCTTTCTTTAAAGGGCAACTAAATTTCAGGGAGATTGCATTATCTAGAGGAATCAGTAGATGACCATGACACAAAAGTAAACCCAAGCGAAGTTACAGTGTGTACCCATCTTGTGTAGTAACACCATTCAGAAATGAGGAGGTGTGAAACATCACTGAGCAGTGCCCTTCTGTGTATTGCTAAGGACAAGACATCAGGATCTTGCACTATCCAAACTATGAAATGCAACAAAAACCTGGACCTTTTTGTGTTATTTGAGATGCTTAATACAGACCAGCTGGGTAGCCATTTACTGTGGGACAATAATACTGTGCTGTCCCATGCCAAAACACGAGAACTTCACCAAGTCTTTGGACAAACTCAAGTATAAATTAACTGGTGTACACCTACATTCAGCAGCTTTTTAAATGCCTACCTGGAAGATACAGATGTGTAAAATTATTTTCCATAAATTCCATCACTGAAATGAAAAACTTCCTATACAAATACTAAGCTACAAGAGCAAACAACAAGAGCAGATCTGGTACAGAACTTTAAGAATATCTGGTATCATAGGGAAGGTATCATTTATGAAATGCACAAAGTTTTCAGAGTAATTGGTGAAGAGCTCTAACAGATACACATTAGAATAATTGAAACTTTTGTTATTACTGAAGTACTTAAGTTACATAAAAAAGAATATTGATTTTTCTCCTGGACAGGATTTGCAGTGGTATAAAGTAATCAAAATTATGAAAAGTACCATCAAAGATAAAGTCGAACTGGGCTAGAGAATCAGATATTACTAGTGCAAGAGATGAGCTTGAAACTAGGGTAAGGTATAACTAAAGGTTGAATAAAACTTACATATCTACAATGGTTGGATGTTATCACAATATTCTTAGACTCAATTAAAAAATTTTGAGGGTTTTTTTCTGAGCTGTTTTCACCTGAATCTGGCCTAAAGGGAATTTTTTTCCCCCTACCTTTGAGACAAGGGAGAGAGACAGCCTCTTCTGGTTCGGATCTTAACAGATATGAAGGGTCCTTGGAGCTTTCACACACAGGGATGTTTCCCCAGTGAACACAAGACTCCAGACCCCAATATGCTTTACTCTGCTTCTCTGCATGTAATGTGTAAACACTGGCCAGTACCTCTGCATCTCTGAAAAGTAAGAGTTCCAGATGGCAATCTGATTCGACTTGGTTAGTGAAACAGTGTTGTAGAAGCTGGAGGAACTAGAGCAGATGGAGTGACACCCCTATCTGATTATTTCTGAGCAATGGGAAAGGTGTTGCTCAGGTATGTGTGAGCACACCACCTCATTATCATTTTAACCAAGCCACTTTTATGTAAAGGTTTTAAAACAGAACCATGTTACCATGGAAACTGATTGAAGCAAAGACTTACAGTAAATTCTTTTCCAGACAACGATAACAGGACTGACAGGTGGGCTGTAAAAGGAAAATGAGTGCAATATAGAGTTAAACATGTTGATCTGTTTTCTCTTCCTAAAAGTAGAAGAGAGAGCATTTATAGCTCTACTTTCTCTCTACTATTTTCTGCAGTGATATATTGAACATATTTTAAAGGCATCTCCCACCTAAATGAACCTTTTATTTTGTCATAATCCTATTTGCAAGGGGATGTACATGCTCTAGAGGAAAGAGCTGAAGGGCAGGGCACTCCACTTATTTTCCCAAATTATTATGTCTTGCCAGAATCATCAGGGAGGAAGAGCCATCAGTCAGAAAACACATTTGCATAAAGTGCCCTTTCCTGCCAATGTTTATATTGTGGTCCTGAAATATGCTCTAGGTTCGTTACATCCTAGCACAGTGCTGCCTTTGTATAATATGAAAGAAGGTAACATAGGAATTGTCATTTCAGTGAAGAAATACCCCTTTTCTCTTTCTCATAAATTTGAAAATATACCTATTTTCTGCAATCCTATTCAAAGTCAAAATGATTTGGCTCTGTAAATATCTTAGTCTGATGGATGATGGTAAGAATAATAGAGATTAGAGTACACACCCCCAAAACACAACGCCAGAATTTTAAGGGAAATTGGCAGAATGAAGAGCAGAGCTTGTATCTTTTCCACTTGGAATAGTTAGCTGTCAGCACCAGGAAAGATTTCAGCACATGAATATGCAATATTTTTTTTAATTCTGTGGTGGATGTTTCTACCTACTGCGCTTAATTTCAGAATCTCATGTTATCATTAGTGAAAAATAATCTCTTTTGCAATATAATTTTCTACTAAAAGAAAGGCAAGAGAAGGGGGAACATTCTTACTTGGATACATCCCAATACTTCTCTAGCCCAAAGTCTCTACTTGGTTCCAGCTCCCAGCTGGAGCTGTATTTGTACATGCCTTCCTGACATAAGCCATAAAGGAATTTTCTTTCAGATTTTAAGAGATCTGCTGTCATCAACAGTCATAGTTGGTCCCAGTACACTAGAACTACCTTTTCCAGCATGTTTGCCTTAGAGCTAAAAGTAAGGGCAACAGCTGCTTTTGTTTTCGAAAGTAAATATATTTCTCACCTTCAATCTCTGCCTTTCTCAGCACTGTGGGGGTGGGGACATGACAGATGGTTCCTGCTAAGTAATCATAGATAAAATGGTATTTGGTGTATGGCATACATTTCCAGACAAATAAGAATGCTTTTCATTTAATACCCGCCCTGTGAAAAGCTGGATACCTTAAAAGGTGGCAAGTTCTAAGGAAACACACATACATGTTAACGTGTATGAAGCTGAGACTAATCACAGAACTGCGATGAACGATGCACTTCATTTAACTGTTACTTGTCATAACTGAATTTTGATGACTGTGTTTATTTTATGTAAAGCTCTTTGGTAATGAGACAAAGAGAAATATGAATTCAAATTCTGCTCTTTTTAGGCTAGTGACATCTTTATTTAGGGCTCTGTCCACAGTACAATATTTGAGTGTTTCTGAGCCACAGGATGCTGCCAGTCCAGGAGGCTCAGATGTCAGTCATGCTTGTGCAGTCCTTGAGACTGGACACTCAAGGACTCCCTGCATTAAACCATTTAACCATTTAAAAGAAGCCATTTTAAGTATGCTTTTTGTCTTCATTCTGACATAAGTCCTCCTGGAAAAGAGCCAACAAATACAGCTGCTGTCCTTCTCAAGTGAATAAATTCTCCATGAATGTGAAAATTATTTCAAAGATATAAGAAATGGTGTCCCAATAGGCGACAGTTAATGCAATTAAAATTCCTTAGCACCACTGTACGTTCCCAAATTTAAATTATTTTTCATATCTACTTGTATGATAAAAATGTGTCATTTCAAATAGTCATGATGAGATTCTACATACAGGTGTTATTCTTGGACTTAATTAAGGAAGTCAGAGGCTTAGAAATCAGAAAGTTGCTAAGAGTTAAGTTCATAACACAGGACAATACAATTTTAATTTACAAATTCTTGCCTAAAGGCACGAATATTCAAAAGCAAAGGTGGGGTAAAGGGGCACAAGAGATGGAGGAGGGATTGTTAGGAACTGGAAAAAGCCAAGATACAAGTTCTGTGGGGGAAAACAACCCTGAAAGAGTGATAAAACACAAGGGGGAACAGACAAACCCCCTTAAAACTGCATCTTGCAAAATTACCATTTACAATATAAGGATAATTCTTCCAAGCCTAATCAGAGTTTCATGAAAACCACTGAAACTTGCAGAGTTCTCAGACAGACACCTTGTTGTAAACTTCAAGATCAAGCCTTAAAGAAAAGAGATCTAAACAGGTCTGTGGCACATCTGACTGGTCGTTCTACAGGTGCTGCTTGGGCTTACAAAGGACAACTTGCAAAACACTGGTAGTTTCTGTTTCTCATGAGCCCACATTTTGTATTGTAAGAGGCAAATTATTTCTACATGTTTGTCTTGCAACATTTAATACAGAAAAAGAAATTATATAAGCAGGTTCTGTACATGGATCTAAATGGTTAGCACTATAAAAACATGACAGCATTCACATCTGCAAACTTATTACTTAAGTACTTGACCTCAAGTCTCTAATTGTTCTTCTATCTCTGTTTTCATGGAAGACAGAAACAAAAGTAATAAAACAAAAATTCTTTCTTTTATCTATTTGTAACTCATGGATATTTCTCAGTGCAGGTTTGTCACTACAGACTCCACATTGGTTTCATACATGACAAGGAGGCAAGCAAACAGTGGAGAACAGCTGTAGATGCAATGCAGATAAGCAAGAAAGAAAAATGAAGGACAAAAAGACAGAGCAATTACTAAAAAATCAGGTAAGGAATTCAGATGATTCTGTATGAAGTGTAAAAATGTAAAAAGAAGTGTATCAAATAGTTTATGGTTATCTTGCCCTTCCTAGTATTTCTGAGAATTACTGCTTTACGTGTCTATGGACATATGTACACAAACACATAACACCATACTTACACCCACTCACACAATTAATCTACTCTTTGAGCAAAATTGCTGTTACCCTTGGTGAAATTATTTACTATCCTGATATTTAATAATTCTTTTAATAAAAACCATTTCTGTATTTCATTTTATTTCCTTTAAATAAAACATTGTACTATTTCCTACAAGAAGCCAAACAAATAATATTTTGACAGAGGAGTAAAAAGAAAGTTGTGCTATGTGTGTTACTGTTCTTTCTCAACAGTTCTAAGTTCTCAAAGCTTGAAATGTCCTGTCCTTGAACTGATCCCTTGGGGCATTACAAACGCACTGCAGAAAAGCACCATCTGTTATGACCCACCTCTCCCTTCCTACAGGTGACAGGGGGAAAATTTGTTTAGAGCTTGGGCACACTTACATTTCCTAAGCCTGACTAGAGAGGAGTAGAAATTTATTTACCAAAGACCAAATCTGGATGAACAGGGAACAGCAATTCATCCTTTCTTCCTCTACTTTCCTGCTTTGGAGAAAGGTCGCTGTACCACTGTTAGTGTCACAGTGAGAGCAGTAAACGGGGTGGATATTGTGAAACCTCTACAGACTACAAGAAGCTGGGAAACTAAGCTAACTGCATGTTACCCGATGCAACTGTTCATGATGTCCTATTAACATTTTAGATATAGTTACTTTTACAATAGAGTGAAAATGCATTTTCACCACTATCAGAAGATGGAAAGAAAATAATAGCTAAATGTTAAATATCTGCCTGATTAATCCTTACCTCTCCCTTCCACTCACAAAACTAACTTGAGATGCTGGTATAGGAACACACATGAAGTATTAAGAAATGGCTACTTAGAGGATTTTGCGTTTCCAAGTAACATCATCACCTTATCCCATCCATTTAATATATCAACAAAACAGAAATCCTTTTAGGGTTTGACCTTGGAGAAGTACTTCAATCCATCTACAAAATGTTATGCTTATATTTAACTTTAATAGAATAGCATTTAATGCCTTCAGACAGCATGTTTCAGAAAACTGACTCAAATCTGTGGAAAGTCACTACTGAAATTACAGATTCTATGAATCCCCAAGAACTCTAGAGACATTAAAAACAAACAAACAAATATCCTCAAAACTCATTATTACTGTTACATCATATTAATTATATGTTGTACAATACATGATAATGCAACATTTTGTTCAATGATAACTTTTTGCAGTTTGGTAAGGTTGCAACACATTGAGACCTTCTGGCTATTTCTTTGCATGTTGTTGATTGATTGATTGATAGCTGCTGCATGTATGCAGAGTTATCAGCAAGGACGCCTCTAATGGAAAAGCAGCATCGTACAGCTGGAGTTTCTCTAGGACATGCAATATTCATCAGTTACAAACTTAGGAATGTCATATTATAAAAGGTACACTATAAAAGACACTATGTGGTGTTACAGCTGATTCCATTTGCCATATGGTATGTTATTATTTTGTATTACCTTGGGGAGTGCACTAGAACTGAAAGGAGAACAGAACATGCTCAAGGTATATAGAATAATAAGAGCAAATTGCACAGTTCTTAATTATATCGGTAAGATCTGTAACTGAAATGGAGATGGAACTAAATAATGAGAGTTGAAAGTGTGCTATACTATTTCTTTGCTCCTAAAAAGTAATAAATTCTATCAGGAATATTTAAAGAGGAAGAAATTGCCAGCCACCATATGTAAAAGCCTACAGACAACCTCAGAGCAGGTTGACTCAAAAGTCAGCAAATGCTATGTGCAATGCTACACACATTCCTAAAATATGGTTTTATATCAAAAGTAGTTTTACATGGAGTAGACTGGGGAAAATATTTAATCAGTAATCTCTAAATGAGAGTCCATATGCACAGCTATAATAAAACTATTAAATTAATTATTAGAACAATAAAGTGGGGGAGTATTTGCTGAAAACAATTAAACTAAAAGAATAATAATTAATTGCATCCATTTGATATTAGGTAAGTGGGGTGCCCATAGGACCTAAGACATTCCAAAACAAACAAAAACTCCAAATTTAAAAAGACTTACTTTTTTCAATATATCAGAATTCACAAGCAGATTGTTATTAATGTGGCCAATAACTAAGCAAGATTTTAGGAAAGAAGGTTCAATGAGGAAAATACTTTATATTTCACATGGCAATATTCGTTTGCAAATTCCAGTCTTTTCATGCCAATACACTGAGCTTTGCCCCTCTCTACCCTGGAGTGCCATCTTTGGAGCTGTTATCTGACTCTGAAACAGAATCCAACCAAGGTTAGATAATTTTTTGGGAGCTATTTTTCAGTCACCACTTATATTTTAGATGATACCTAATTACAGAAACATGCAGACCTACTTTTTTTTTTTTTAATAGTTTGGCTCTAAATGCCATAGTCCATTAGATGAGGCATTTTAAGATACGTTACAGGAACAGAACACTTTCATATTATTCATGATAATCATGCCATACTTCAGATGACATCTTCCAAACTAACATCTATTCAAGTGTTCAGTTTAAGCAGCCAAAAAGTAGATCACTTCCTTTAGCCAGATCCTTAGCAAAAAAACCCCTCAGATTAATCCTAGTAACTCTCAGTATTTTCTATCATGGGTTATGCACTTTGCTTTCCTGTTAGTTTTTACCAGCTTTTAGAAGATAATTTTGTTTGTTTGTTTGTTTTTGTTTGGGGATTTGGTTTGGTTTGTTGGTTTGGGTTTTTTTTGGGGGGGGGGGGGTAATCATTCAAGTGACTTGATGTCATTTAAAGAGAACAGAACTTCACAGTAAAGACTATAGAGGACCATGGCCATGTGGCCCTTGTGAAGCTTGCACTCACTACCAAAACCAGTGCAGTTTACCAATCTCAAGGTCTGGCACTGCACAAGTTTACATTTGTAAATACTTGCTGCCAAGTGATGGCATTAGGGGCTAAGGTGCAGCTGCTGTGCAAATTTCTGTATCTATTTTCATTTCTCAGCTAATTTTAACACCAACTCATGACACATTCTCCACTGTATTATCAAGATCTACGAAGTTTTCACACATTTCAGAATGTGTGCCACTCATGCTTCTGTTCCAGCCATAAAACAGGCTGATGGCAAAAATAACTGATGTCACTAAATGAGGGTTATTATTCAGGAAAGAAAGGAAGAGAGAGAGGGAAAGAAAAAAGCCAGTTCTCGCTATTGTACTCAAGGGTGTTCTTCCTTTTTAAGTGAGCAGTAATCTTGCATACAAGTTAACTGACAACTCAAGTTTGAAGACTCACTGTTGTAAATATATTTGGTAAATTATCAAACATTCGTCTGTTATTATCTTCTTTAAAGGAAAGTTCTTTTTTATTACAAGAGAGAATAATATTTGAATATTTTTCTTCTAAAAATGTATTCGGTGAAAGATAAGTAGTGTTTGACAGAATTAGTGTTTACCTTACCATAATAAATTGAGAATTTACAACTACATTTTAAATACCTTGATTTCTGTTATTGTAATAAACTGTTACCTTGACAGCAAGCACAAATGAATGTGTTGGGACAGGATAAATTTTCAGTGCAACAGTTTTAAATTGGTAATGGAAAATAACTTTTGTTAAATACTTAGTAATTTCTGCTGAAAAGATAGAAATACTAATTAAATACGTGAAATGGAATGTCAATATGAATTTTTCAAACTAAAATCTTAGCATGATAGTTGTTTCAGCTATTATTTTTTACCAAATTTCCAAACTGTTCAAGTTTCGCACTGAAGAACTCAGAAAAACATAAAGAAAATGATAAATGAGAGAGTTCAGAAGTTGAAGTCAAGGAATGAATCATGTTCCAAAATTTCCTCATGACAGGCAGCTTTTACTGGTAGTTCAATTCATTTAGGCAGTTAATTTTTTTGATTAATTGATCATGACAGTATTATAGTATAAAATTGATTATATTAGATGTGTACATTTTCAAAGTCTTCAGTTAGCTTAAGAAAACACAGATAGGCCAAACATTTGCTACGCTTCAGAGGTTAAATTACATTTAACAGGAAAATCAGAAGTAAAGTATTTTTATCCAACCACAGTTTATAACAAGATCAAGAGAATTTCAGAGAGGACAGATTCTTAAAGACATGACCTATTCAAGGGAACATTGTTCACTTCACAACCATATTGTTGATTACACACACCTGAGTTTTAGTGAAAATGCAGTATTTAAAAACTTGGAAAAGTGACTATGTAAACTGGAATAATAAAGTTTTTAGGGTGGTCAACCTCTGACTTTCATGTCCAGAAACACTACTATAGTCAACTTAAGAAATATGTCTCTACTTGAAAACTTGAAAAAGTAGCAACTGCTCCATGCTTTAGAGATGCCCTAGACCTAGCTAAATACAATTTATGCATAGTTTAGGGCTTCTTTTGATATATATTCAACTGTTGATTCTCATATGTTTCTTCTAAAAAGATATTCTGCTGGATATTTCCAAGACATTATGAATAGATGTTATACCTGCTCTGCTGATTCATGTTAGAGTACTTATATCTTTGCTGGATTATGAAGTGTCAATGAAACTGTAAGTGAAAACCAAAATATAATAAACAAAGTATTTAGGATTTCAGTGTTTTTTCTAAATGAAGTTATTTATAGAAGATTATGGACCAGCATTTCCAAATTCTTCCTTATCCTTCTTCCTTATTCTGCTTCTAAAATGCTTTCTTATTCTAAATCTAAGTCTTTTTCTGCCAGCAAAAGCTGACAGATTCTCAAGGTACACGACTTGCAAAGTCTCCTGATCACCCAGCATAATCTGTATTTTCTGCAGTTTAGAAGAAACTTCAGTATCATTTGAGAGTAAGTCCTTATGTAGTCCAGCAATAAATAAATTATTACTTTCAGGGGAAATTTTCAGTAAGCAGATCCTATTTGCAAGTGAGGCTTTTTAAGTGCTGTGACTACATCGCACATTTGGCCAACCCACTCACTAGCACTGAAGAGCTTCCTATTCATTTATTCCTAAAGATGTATATATATGTTTTTGATATGCTGTGTAGGTTCTAAGGAAAACAAGTAGTTGAAGTAAACAACAGAATCTGGAAAATTAACAAGATGAAAAGTATAGAATGATGTTTTCTGAGCAAGGCTCTGCCACCATTGTTTATGCTCTAATCTCCAAGAACACCTCCTGATCAAGCTGCATCCTAAAAGCAACATTAAGTGCTTTCCTGGAACAGACTAGTGAACTGCACGCTCAGATGATTACTATAATTTCTTATTTTTAAAGCCAGTAACTGCAGTAACATCATGCTAGCAACAATTATGCTATAAATTTTATATAACTGCGTAGAAATAAACCTGAAAAGTATCTTAAGTCTCCATCAAAATACAATGAAGTGGGAGGATTTTCTTTAAATTGTAAAATACAACACTGAACAGAAATGGAAATGCCCTTTTGTAATTCCTTGCTTATCCCACCAAAAGACCATCTGATTTTTGTAAAGTGAGCTAAAACATAAGAAATATAAATGCCTTTTTGCTGTTTAGAATATTATTGATTTTTTTGACATTGCAGATGACAGTAAATGTGATTAATGGCTGCTGATAATTGGAGTTTCATTCCAGTGGTTATTGCTTGTCAGTAACAATTAATAGCTCCACAAACCCCCCATTCATATGACAATATTAGAGACTGATTGCTTATGGGAATTATGCTAAATTAGGACTTTCAATTAAAATTTGAATTTTATAGTATATTGAATAACAGTTTATGGTTTTAGAATACCAGCAATGGTTTATTGTTGCATGGTAATCACTCTCATTACATGTATGTTTATCTGGAGAATTACAATTTCTATAGTCATTAAAATTATTCAGTTACATATTATCATTTATAGAAATACTGAATGCTTTGGTCTTTATCAGTAAAGATGGTTTTGAAATTCAGTTACATCATAGGCAAGACGCACTGTTTAAAGGAGGCAAGAAAAGTTTATGTTCCTTGGTATGAAGCACCAGCTGGAATGGCGTGTTACATAGCCACTCAGTTACAAGTGTCCTGCCTACAGCTGGCTGAGCTGTAGTAAGGCAGTAACTGTCTCATCTGACCATTCCCAGAATGGTAGAAAGGAGGGGAAATCTTCAGTAATGGAAAGATGGATTTTTGGACAGTCACTTAGAAGCATCCTCACCTTTGGCCTTTTATCCAGTAAAAAAAACCTCCTGCAATCAGAAGGGGGAAAAAATAAAGAAACAAACAGAAAACCAACAGGAATGGAAAGGGAATCTTGGATTGGGCACAGAGGAGCACACAGGGGACAGAGAAAGAGCTATGTAAGAAAGCTGATTGAAAACACCTGCATCAGAACAAAATGGTGCATAGAGTTTGATGTGAGAGACTGGAAAGGGCATAATTCTTTTATGTGACATTATTAAACTTAATAGAACAATTTTTTCTTCTCTGAAGTGTAACATGTTTATAAGATAAATCTTAAAAATATAAGTATACTAATAAAAATTTTGCCACTCAGAGGCACATAAGTGCTTTTACCTAAGACTCTCCTTGACCTGAATTTTTGATGCAGAGGATACCATTTCTATGAGAATACTATGAATAAATGTTTCTTCTGCTTTGTCTCTTATTTCAACATGCTCTTAAAATTTACTGATAATTTTGATTATTTTTCTGGTTTAATCTTACACAAATTATCTAAATAATCTCCCAAATTAAAAAAATTCTAATAATTCAATCTTGTAATTTGCTTCCAAGCAAGGAAGTTATCCTAGTTCAATACACTGTCTGAAGAAGCACTGAACTATTTTAGCAATCTAGGTTAAGGAAAAAGTCAACAATAAAAATTACTATAATTCTAACAAAATTCCAGGTCAAAACTGCTGCCCATTGCACATTGTATTTTATATAATAATTCTCTATCCAGTAGTGATCAAATCCAAGTCAGTGCAAAACTCTGAATGAAGTCAATGAGAACAGGGTCAAGACCTTTCTTATTACTATTTGATTAGTTTGTGCAGGTTTGCAAAAGCAGAAAATTACTGCTGGTGATAAGGAAACCTCCAAAGATACACTTGTTTGTTTCACTGGAAAAATCACAAGAAAGTTTGGATGATTGTACAGATACATGCAAAACCTCTCTGACTTATTTTACTCCTGGCCTTCAGATCATCTGTTCAGAAATATTTTTTCTTACAGTTTCATGATATTACTGTTTGTTAAATGTTGCATATCAGCACCTCCCAGCCATAATGAATATTTGTTCTAATGTGACAGGGGCTGTGTAGACCAGGCGAAACCGAGTGCAGAATAAGTTGGGACTAAACACAAAAACTAACTCGTTTTGCAATTCCCAAGGTAAATTTTGGGTAAGTTGTGGTCAGGGTTTTTTTAGCAATATTTTTTTTCTTATAATTTCTTTTCAACTCCCGATGTTATTTGGAAAATAAAATTTAAAGAAAAAGCCGCTGAATTAAATTCACAATTATGACATAAAGCACTGTGACTAAGGAGAACATAGTACACAGCACATATGTCAGTAATATGATGGAAAAGGACAAGGGAGTTCAAAAAAGCAATTCAGTTCTATTCTTTGACCTAATCTAATAAAACTTTAATCTTTCTGCTGTAAAACACAAATTCAGGCATTGCAATTCCTGTAGATCTAATTCCAATGTCTTATTCAGACAAATCACTTTCTCTGCTCATTAACTCTCAGGTTTGATAATACCAGCAACGAAAGTCCCACAATGTATGTCCCATATCCAGTACTGAAGTTATCACATGGGGGTTACTTATTTTATGACTGAAGAATTTCTGGAAACAGCATATAATCTATGTTGGTAATTCAATAACTGTTGTCAAAATACAGTATTTTACAAACATGTAAGGGAACTAGACGTTGCCTTGAAGTAAAACTCCAGGGGCATAAGAAATCCAGTACATCTGGCCAGAACAAGGGATGTCAGAACTTCGTTATCTGTGGGTTTTTAGGTGTACATTCCAGCTTCTGTTGTCTTTCTTGTACTCAAGAACCCAGAAGTTTTAGTATGCCTAAAACCATAAGATAATTCAAATATGCATACATTCAATAGTGTAAAACTCATCAGAACACACATGCAAAAATTTAGAAGCTGACACCCAGCTGTTTGCTGTTTTGAAAAATTGTCTGTTCTTTTTTTTAACTATGAATAGCACCTGTAAATATTGGGAACTGCAAAGCCAAGCAGAGCATAAGCTATAAGCAGAAAGGAGGAATAGGACACACGAATAGTCTCTTGTTCAAATGAAATTGAGGTTGTCTGATTATGTTTTATGAACTTAGCCAAAACATCTACTCTAAAGCTCAGCTACTCCATCTTTTCAGAGGATATTGTGTATTCTAGTGGCTCTGTCCAGAAAACTACTTGTATTACTACGGAGTGAAGTGGGAATAAATTCACAAGCACACTGTACTGTGCTGTGGAAGACTATATTTTACATCAGAGATGAAGATCATCTTTTACCTTTACTCTAAAACCTATGGCTTTTTAGAATTTGGGGATTTTTTGGTTATTTACTAGTGGTAGGTCTATGTTATGACTATAGTGCTTGAGAATTTATCTGATCAATAGAAGAAGCTAAAAACTTAACATTTTACTGCTGCTATGTTTATGCTTACAGCTTGTAACTTTATTCCTTAACTTCAGGAGAAGCATTATTCTTTTAGTCTACACTACCAGTGTATAAATTCTCTTTCTTCTACTCCTGCCTTACACAGAAAAAAAAAAAATCAAAAAGACTTTGGCTGCAATTTTCAGTAGAAGGTTCATCTTTCACAGCTCTACTTTGACAGCAGGAAAACCACACAATTATACTGAGAAGTTTTCAACAGAGCTGTGTATCAGAGCTTCTACTCTTACATTATTGTTATGCTTATCAGGTGCATGGATTTCAGGCCTTCTCTGATTTTTCTTCTTACTTTCTATAACTTATGTTTAATAAAAAGACAAAAAACTTCTCTGAGCTTTCATGGCAGGAGGTAATCGTTCTATGCTCTCTGCAGTTTCCTCTCCAGCACTATAACATACATCAGTTGCTAATGGTTAATTACTCTGTGCACTCATCAGTCTCCTGAGGAGCAAAATTAAATTTTGTGGCTTTAGCCTAGGAGGACATGGACTCAAACCACACACAGCATTTTTCTGAGCTCTAGTCAGAGCAGTTCCTTGGCATATAGGATAGGGAGTTGCAGACCCGACTTTTATTCCAAGTGTCGCTTGACTCGATGTTCATTGATTGCATCAATGGCCAGAACGATTTCCTTGCACTTGCACTGGTGAGCGTGGTCTTTCCTCACAGTTAAAAACTACTTATCCATGGCTACAAGAGGCTGTACATACCACTATAACTGAATGATGCAGTCATTCAGGAAATCACTAATTCTATCTGAATTTTGCTTACATTTGCCCGAAACTAACAGTTGTGATGAAAGACAACTAACCAACCTTGGATCACTGTCAGTAACAGGAATCTAACACTTATATTCATTCATCCTGGAAAGTTAAGAAGTGCATTGTCTTCCTTTGTCCAGAGTTAGTTCAATAGCTAGTACTTAAATGTGCACACTGAGAAGAACAATTGTGGTTTGTCCATTTTTACTAGAAATATTGCTGATATCTATGTGCATTGAGTAAGTTATGCCCAGATATTTTGGAAACCACAATAAACAGAACTGTTTGGAAATATTCCCGTGAACACGTTTTCTAAACAAGATCTGTTTTCATAAGACAGAAGTATTTTCCTGCAGCATTTTGGATTTTATGAATTTTCACTGCATAACAGTCATATTCATAGGATCGCTTGCCTGGACTCCTGACAGGTTGCCCCAGGAGATACAGAAATGTTTCACATATTTTTAGCTCTTAGCAAATACAATGTTTTGAGAAAAAATGGGATCCAATCTTGCACAATGGAAATCTCCTTTTAATAAGCTTCATTGCACTTTTATATCCAGTTCCCAAAGTAACATAGAGAATGACCTCGAAGAGGTACTTTAAATTTTGGAAACAGATGATGGCCACTTTAAGCCTTTATAATGCAGGCAACTGCAGCTATGTAAAACTAATGCAACTTTACAGAAACAATTTTTGCCAGGTTTTGTCAGCTTTCTTAAGCTTACCTGATATCCCTATGTAAGTTAAAATTGTTTCTACAAGAGCAGACTGTCTTATGATTTGTGTGACTCTCAGTAATTATAAGAACCCAACAGAATAAAAGGCTTTTTTTTTCTCATGCTAGATACGGAGCTTAATTAACATTAATTCAATTCTGAGAGCAACCTTCACTTTGTCTCCCTTATTTCACATAAGAACTACTGCTGAGATATTTTGCCTTCTTACAGGAAAAATGTACCTTGGGCTTTTCATCCTCTCTTTTTCATTTTAGTAAAAAAGAATTTGTATTAAGTATTTATATTGTACTGAGATTAAAACAAAACAAAATCCCAAACAAATCCACTAAAACTTGTCTATAATTCATTGGGATTTGACTTTGATGAAGGTCCTTTCTCTTGAATTCACAAGGAGACAAGCTGGCCCAAGACTTATTTCTCTTATAAAAGAAGCAAGCAAACAGCAACCCTCAAACCTGAAAATAAAATCAGAAGACTTTTGTTTTGTTTTTCAACTAAGAATAAAAATACATTTGAGGGAAATAGACAAGTTTTGAAATTTTTAAAGGATTTTTTTAGCCAGCTGGAATAAAAGAGTTGAGTTTTAATATTTTTCCTTTTCTTGGAGCAAAGTTCTTTATCTTCTCTCTAATGGTAGGCTGCAAATACCAGGAGGAGAACTGCATACTAATTTATCAGTACCTGGAAAAACCTGAGTTTGCCATATGGTTCTTCTGTAGGAAGTTACAGTTCTGAGTTTTAGCTATGCAATATTTCAGAGTGAACTACATTTCAATTACAGAGGAAATGTCACCTCGGCTACTTCTTGTAAAATAGGCATCCTAGGAAAAGTATGTATAAACTTTATACTACTGTCTGGCAGCTCAACAAGAAAGACAGAATTCCTGTTAAGTGTACGTTTCTCAGAGTCACCATTTTTAAATTAGTCAGTTAAGAATAAGTTTGGCTGCATCCAGTTTTTTCAGCCCATAAAAAACTGAGCTGAGCCTATACCACTTGACAGATGGGGGGGGCTGCACTATAGTTCAACAGAATAACACAGAGCTTGTTGTAGAATTCTTCTAACTACCTGCTCTGCCTGGCATACCACTTCTTTGGGAGCCTGAATACATTTGAACTTATACTGTATTAAAGAAGCATAGAATTAAATGTTATCAAGCTAGCTGGTTTTCTTTGATTACTTGTTCTTGGAAACAAGAAATAGAAAAGAAGTCCTTTAACTTTAATACTAACTTTTTACTTTGAAAGAAGGGTTCCTTCATACTAAACTTCTCCTGCAAGTACGATCAGATGGATCTGTTTTTCCATAATTTCCTACTGTGGCTATTTTCAAAAGGGCAATATTCTGAAATTCTCTGCAATTTATTTCAGCCATTCTGCATGACTAAGAGATTTTGTAAACTCGAGAATGTGAACATAGATTAGGGTAATGTGATAAATTATGCAGAACACTATTGATGAAGAAATGGTTAAATGGGCAAAAAGATTTGGGAATTGAGTGAATTTGCATCAAATTCTAAACATTTCCACTGCCTATTATTATTTTGATTAATCAGTGTAGACACCCTTTATTTATTTTGTTTCTTTGAGAAGAAAGAAGATGAGAAAATATTGCTTGGACAACCTTCTCTTATTTTTCATTTAAAATTAGAGTCAGCACTCTTAAAATGTAAGTCTTCATTTTCTAGAACATTTATAAAGATTTAGCTTCCTAAGTACTTCAAGTTATTGGCTATAAAAAACTTCACATATTCACACTGATGAAGAAAACAATTCTGACACATTCAGAATTTGTAACCCTCTGAATCACAGTGAAGTGGCACTCAAATTTTCAGTACAAGTAATTTTTTTAGAGAGTATAATTTCATTGGAAAATATTTCCGGTTAGAAACATTTCTGAATTTTAGTGTAGAAGTTGTAGCCTTTGTTGTAGCATTCTTTGGTAAGAATGCTTCTGAGTGAAAAGGCATCATCATTGTAAAAGAAGACAAGTACAGTAGCTGTCTTCCATTTGGAAATATGCAAAAATTGCAAGATATAAAGTATGAGAGAAATATTCTTTAACTGCTTCCCAACACTTTTTTCAAATAAGAAACAGTAACAAAGAGCTAGGGGGATTTTATTTTTTTCAACTTTCTTTCTAAATGATTCTTAGTGGCAAAAGCTGTGTGATGAAAGACTGCTTCCCCAGAAGATGTCAAGGTAGAGCTGAATACTTACAATATATTGTGTGTATGTATACTATAGTCTCCTTTACTCATTTTATAGTTTCAGCTGGAAGAACAGTTAAAAATATTTGTGTGGGGAAAAAAAACTCTAAGGAAAAATATTGTTTCCAAATAGATACATTTGAAACACCAATTCAGACATTTGATCACCTTTCTCATGTTAATTGTCTTCTTTCCAAAAATTACATAAATATGTTGCAGACAACACCAAGTTGGGTCAAAATGTTGATCTGCTGGAGGGTAGGAAGGCCTTGCAGAGAGACCTGGGACAGCCTGGATCAGTGGGCTGAGGCCAGTTGTAAGAGGTTCAACAAGGCCGAGTTCTGGGTCCTACACTTTCACCACAACAACCCCGTGCAGTGCTACAGGCTGGGGACACAGTGGCTGGAAAGCAACCCAGTGGAAAAGGAGCTGGGGGTGCTGATCGACAGCAACTGGACATGAGCCAGCAGTGTGCCCAGGTGGCCAAGAAGGCCAGTGGCATCCTGGCCTGTATCAGGAACAGGGTGGTCAGCAGGACTAGGGAAGTGATTGTCCCTCTGTAGTTGGCACTGGCGAGGCAACACTTCGAGTCCTGTGTCCAGTTCTGGGCCCTTCAGTTCAGGAAGGACATGGAGGTGATGGAGTATGTCCAGAGAAGGGCAGTGAAGCTGGTGCACAAGTCCGATGAGGAGCAGCTGAGGGAGCTCCCAAGTAACAAATGACAGGACAACAGGAAATGGCCTCAAGTTGCGCCAGGGGAGGTTTAGATTGGATACTGGGAAAAAATTCTTCATGGAAGGGGTTATCAGGCATTGGAACAGGCTGTCCAGGGAAGTGGTTGAGTCATCATCCGTGGAAGTATTTAAAAGACGTGTAGATGTGGCATTTAGAGGCACAGTTTAGTGGGTGAATTGGCAATGCTGGGCTAATGGTTGGACATGATCTTAGAGGTCTTTTCCAACCTAGATGATTCCATGATTCTATGATATAACCCTTATCATAAAAAATTCTTTTTCATTGCAAAAAGAAACCATCAGAAATGCTAACGATGACTGCAAAAGGCTTCTCTACTGCTGTTGTATTACACTTGAAATGTAATGGAAAACCTAAAGTTTTAAGACACAAGAGCATAAAACAATGTTCTACATGGGTTTTACTGAGACAGAAAGGCCTTTATCAGCAAATTGGTTAATTGGTTAGTGGGAGTTAGTAACTCTCTATTAATTCATTATGTCAATAAACTATCTGTTAAATTGAATCAAGCCAAACTACTGCAAGAAAATTCTCAAATGAGGGTTAAATGCTAGAAGTTCAAATGGAAATCAGTTCTCAGTTGCCTGTTTTATGGTGTTGAGTGCTATATATGTAGGTTTTTGCTAGTCTAGAAAGAAAAAGATCTTTAAAGCTATGTGTTTCATGAATTCCATACTATGTTCCATTCTGCTTTATACTTTATTTACAAATTAAATTCTTTGTGAAGGGAGTCCAAAATTATTGTTCATGAGCTCTGCAATAAAACAGTTTGGGGTTTTTTTTCAAGCCTTTATAAATTCTAACACTCCTGCAGATTAATAATGTGTTAGCGGAAAAAGGCATGTTGAACTTAGCTCAGTTATCTTTCCATCCCAGTTATACTGTGACATTAAATCTTGTGACATTTAATAAGAAAGGCCATTTCACCCATGGCTGCCTCAACTGCTGACAATTTATGCAGGTGTCTTCTTCTAAGAAAATAGTCTAAAAGAAGATGGCTTTCTCATGTGTTGATATGTCTAACTGCCCATATAAATTAAATAAAACGTAGCAAAGAGCGTAGAATTGTTCATCTTACACTTAACTCATACCTTTGAGTACAGAAAGAGGAGCTGAAAGGCTGGCATAAATTTGTTTTTGCAATTGCAGTAGTGTTAATGGACTAAAATAAGAAAGAACCAGGGTACAAAATAACAAAGTATTTCCATGTAGATATCTCTAATTTCTTTATAGTCTTTATCATTTGTGAATATGAATTTACAGGTTTAAGTATCTGCAATTTTTTCAAAAATCTGCTATTAAACAAAACTTTCAGTGACATCACTAAATAAGCCACTGGGGTAAAACCAAGTATTGTCTTCCTCAAGGCAGAACTAAGTGATAACCTTTAGGACCAGCTCAAGATTCTTTCCCAGGACAACAAGCATACACACTCCTTATCATAGATCATAAGCAAAGAAATCTCAGCTAGCTGCTCCCAAACCTGGAAGATACAAAGCTTAGTCTGACATAATTAGCCTTGCTGATCAGCAACTGGCTTCAGGATTTGAACTAGAACCTCCATGCAGCATCATGCAACAATATATGACTGCATCAGCTGATTGAGGATTGTCTTGAAGATTTTTTGCAGCAAGTTTCACTACTTGGTAGTGTAAAACAATCCTCAAACCATTTCAACTAACTTCTAACTCTAAAATAAAAAGTATATTAAGTCAGGTATATATAAGATTATCATTTTCATATTTTCATGTAACTCTGAAGTCACACTTCAATAAAGCTTGGCTTTAAAAAATATCTAAATTATTACAGCAATTAATTTTATTCCATTAGGAAACAGAATTTTATGGTAACATGGCATAGCTGGTCTAGTGTTTAGATAAGACAGATGTTTCAAGTCAAACATCCAAGCACTGAAGAGCAGGCTGTTTTGCTGCAGGTAAAACCACTGTCAAAGTCACAAGGACTAAAGGATTGCATCTTACCTATTAAGACTGGATAAGCTAATTCAGTTTCATGCTAATGGTAGAAATGGGTTTGGTTTTTTATTCCTATGGGTTTATTCTGCCCAGCAGTAGATATTTTGCAGTTTTTCAATAACGTTACAACATAAAGTATAGGCAAACAAGAAGCTAAATTAAATGCTTAATCTTGTCAATCTTTTCAAAGGAAAAGAAAAAAGCAGCTAAATTCTAACTACTGTATTCGATGAAAATCCCATGCTTTTACAGATTTGTGGGTGGAGAGAACAGCCTGTGCCTTCATGTATATTGGCAAAAGTCAACCCAACTGCTCCAACTTCAGGGCATGCCACAAACTGCTGAGCAGGATGGATAAATGGATAAATGAATGAATCATTGAGCCATGGTCTTTATCCTTCTTTGAAAATCATAGTTATTTTTGGTACCAAGTTCTAAAAAGTTGGTTTTTAGTAGAAAGTGTCTGTGCAGGAATAAGCGCTGTACAAAATCATCCGAAAATACAGAAAATGCTGCTTTCACTGAAGATGCCCCTGGCAAGGACTTTATGCCAGTATGGGATTTCATGTATCTCTTCATGGAATATCTCTATAAAGTATCCATGCCTAATACAGAAGATGACACATAATTTACATTTGTGGCAGGAGTAGATAAAACCATAGCCAGGAAAACATACTAACCAAGTAAAAATTAGAGGAAACCTCCAAAACATTTAAACTAAGGCCTGCCCCTTAATATTGCTAGTTCTAGGGAAAAGAGAAAAGGAAGAGAAATATTCCAGAGTCCATTTTGTCATTGTATATTAGAACCTCTGCCAGATAACAGCAGTCTTTTTCAAGAAATAATGCTCAAATTGCAGGGCTTCAGTTTGTAGGCTGTTGTTGCTATGGCCTTTGAACAAGGCAGAAAATTATTTTAATTTTTGAATGTACATTGAGCAAGTATTCAATTAAAATGATAATTCCATATTTTATTCTACCTCTAAACAGGGTTCTGGGAATTTTCATACAATTTTTTATGTTTTGCAATTATAGATCCGATTTCTATTTTAGCTTCTAGATGTCCAAAACTGGTTCATTAATTATATTCCAGAATTTTAACAGAACTCTCTAGCTGCAACACTTTTTTAAATTCTGCTTTCTTTTCAAAACTTATTCTTCCACTCTGATTATAAATGCTTTCTACACCAAGATCTGGAATCATTTGCAAAGCTTGAAAATACAATCTGTCATTTTTCCTGTTCTGCAAGGAAATGAATGCAACAGATTGTTTAATTTGAAAGAGCACATAAGCACCATGTTGATGAATTGCTTTAGCTATCAACATGACCAGGAGATAACAATAAAACATCCTTGATATGCAGCCATTAAAAATACAATTTTTAAAGGGAAAGAGGATTACCTGTGGATAAAGAAGAAATTCTATCTCTTCCTTACACTGACCTGCAAATATAAAATTTACTGTCATTTTTCTTGTAGCAAAGAATGGTACCTTTGAGGTAGGTTCCATAAAACTTAAAAAAAACTCCATACTTCTGCAATGCACAGTATAAAACAAAATTACAGGTCTAGGTAAGAAAATCATTGTAATTACCTGGAGTAGCCTTGCAATACTCTTCTGTTTACTAAAACCTAATTATTGATAAAACATTTTAAGTAAGTCCATTTTCTCCTCATTATAGTTGAATTACATTATTGGACATTATGGGTTTGGTTTTGCTTCTTACAATGTCCATGGCAGTTTATCAGCTTTCACTTAAACTCTAGTCCCTAGGAAAGTTCCCTCTTGATATCTAGCACAGCACCTTTAATATATTGCTATTATTATCAATCCAATAACATAATGTAGGGCATGTTCAGAGAGTAAAAACACTACCCTTAGCTATAAATTAACATGCACCACTGGGACTTCCCTTAGCAAACACTGAGTTGTGAGTGACATAACTATTAAAAGTGAGGCAATGTTTTTAGGCAGAGAGAATGTATTTTATTGAACCAACTGGCATATCCGAGGGAAAAAAAAAATCAACAATCCTATAAAACATTATGTTCTCAAAAGTACATCTATTTTACCCAGCCATATCAGCTGGTTTTAGCAAAATACTCCCTCTCTTCCTACAACCTCACTTTCTTGGATTGCCACAGATTACATTTTCAAGTAGTGATGATGCCATGGTAACACGCATAAATATTATTTTTTGCATGTGTTGAGGCAACATCCATCTACTGTGAGAGTTCAGAGAGAGAAGGAAAAAAAACCAGTTTCTGCAAATACTAGTCCCCCTACAAAATTTTATAATTTTCTGTTTAAAAATTTTAATTGCAGCTATCTGTCTTGTATAGCATAAAGTAAGTAGAATTTTTTTCACCATACAAAAAAACAGGAACATAAGGTACTCAAAGTGCTCTTGAGTGCTCACAGAAAACAAACTCACTGTGACCTTATTCAACTGTTCTGGTCCTAAATGATGAACATAAGATGAGATTTCTCTGTGTGACGATGTGACGAATACAAAGAAACAGACTGTAAAAGGCTTGAGTAGTATATAGCAACTGGAATAACAGAAAGGGGACACATTTCAAGCCATACTTTTAATTGGCAGTTTCCTTTAAGCCACTTTATTTCCTAGATGGTAAAACAGACTCTTGAAAGTATTGCAGTACAACTTTCCACAGCCCTTTCCTATAGGTCTACTGAATCCCTTCCTACAGCCCTAGGACTTGCCATAGGCTTACTTTTTCCATAAACATGGATAGGTTTTTTTTCACCTATAGAGGAAGGTGCAAGTGACTCCTTTCCAAAGCCTTCAGCTGTGCCAAACAGTTATTTGTCACATGCAGGAGGGCCTGTTTGTGTGGAACAGGCAGGCAGCTGAAAGTGTTCAGAGTCACACTGACTTTACCCTTTGAAAACATGTTCCTTAAAGCTTCAAATGAAGCAACAATAATAATCATCAAATACTTCAAGTTAATGCTAACCAGAGTTCCAAGGCTATGACAATACAAAAATAATTCACTATAAACATACATCCCGGATCCTAATGCCTGAATTTTGAAAATATTTATGACAAAGGACAGGTAAGGTCTGATCCCACTGCCATTAAAACTGCTGAGAGTTTTACCCCTAGCTTCCATGGTAGCAGTTCATAAAAATGTATTTACAAGGAAAGGCAGAAGTAATTCATATTTATAACTGCATAAATACTTATATATGGGCATACAGATACTGTAGTTCAATACATTCATTTTTTTTTCCAAAGTAAAGGTATTTGAAAAAAAAAGGCAACAACTTCATCCTTAGTCTAATTTCTTGTTCTTACTTTCTTATTGATGTATTTTAATATCAAGTCTTCATATTTCCATAAGTTTTCTTTTATGTCTAAAAATGTATTCAAGCTCTCCAATTTCTGCTATGAGTTAAATTTATATATACACTATGGCGAAGTTTCTGTTAAAAAAAACCTTATCTTTGAAATAGGAATTGAATTTCCTTGCTTTATTTAACTGCCAGCAGTAATTACAATGTAGGACTTTGTCTCATGCAATTTCATTGGCTTTTTTAAACCAAGAATTAAAGGTTTGATAACAAATTCAAATGAACATATTATGTGGTTTATCTGAAAATGCAGAGTCAGATTCAATTAAACACAATTAACCTCAAAACTTGCCACCACTTCTGAGGGTGAATCATATCCCTCCCAACAGCTGAACCTTCATGCAATGAGAGATTCTCTCCAGAGTGTCTCTCGACAGTCATGCACATCTTTCAGCCCAGAGGGACCAACTCTGCCGAGCTCCTAAATGCCGACGCTGTCCCATTAACACCGTCACGGGTAATTTGTGCAAATGAAGCACAAGGATTGTTCATCTTTATAAGACTTGCTTGTGCTTAATGGGTAGGAGAATCAAAGGACCACTGAACTGTAACTCGTATGGGACTGATTATCTGAGAAAAAGGGAAGCTAGGGATGTAGACTAACTTCTTCAGTATGATGATCATAGACTACTTCTGGATTAATTTATTGGCTCTCCAAAGATAGAATTAACAAATCCAACTCCTAAAAATCTAACAGCACAGTCAGCTGGAAGATCCTGATAGAATTTGATGAGAACTAAATAAGAATTTACAGAAATGTAGCAATGCACATATAGAAACTACTTGTAGATCATTGATAAGTCCTTTAGGAGCTCCAGCAGTGTAAGACATACCTTGTAGTGACAGAAAACATCCATCTTAGGATTTCTGTGCACTCAGGGTCCTCCAGAGAAAAGATTGAATAGGCTCGCCCTGCAGAATATCTCAAGGAGAAACTTTTTTTCAGGATGCAACTGTAGCGGTATCTTGGCTTTTCTAACCAGACAATTAGGAATTGGGACTGAAGAAACAATTTGTCTCTATAGATCATCTATTTGCTCATTTCCTAGAATTAACCTCAAGATGTACAACTTTTCATACGACATTCTAAATTAGCCTGCAACAGGTACACATTTAGGAGAAGTTATATTCCAAATATTCAATTTAACAGAGCCACATGGTCACAGAAAATCCATTCTGTCACTTACGGATGTCTATTCATTCAATAATTAGCTTAATCTATCTCTCTGAGTGCTATGCTGAATGTTCCAACCTTTATTGTAAAATATATTTCTTCAGATGGATAAAAGAACTCCTTGTTGTTTTGTAAAATCTATTTTCTTTTTTCTGAGAACCAAATAAAATATCTGCAAGCATCTGTGAACAAAATGAAAAGTGAATTTTTCGCTTTTTCTATGCTGAGGGGAAGAGATACAGTAAGGAAGACTTTAGCAACCCCAAAACCATAAAGAACCCTCTTTTTGAGCTGAGAGATGGAAAATTTAAAATTTCAGAGTAGCATTTTATAGAACTATTTTCAGTGCCTGAAAGCAGATGATCTTTCAGCACTAAGTACCATCTCCATGATAGCTGCAGCGTCAGTTCCTTGACTATAATTAATTAGTAGCACAACACATGCTGTTAGGCCAACTAGGATTTCTGAAAAGATATAACACATTCAAAACACCATCTAACTTCACTAATCTCCAGTTTTATAATATGCTCTAAAAAGATTTAATGGTAGTGCTCTCTTAAGAAACAGTCATGGCTAAAATACATTATTAACATGGGGAAAGAATATTTACATTCAGAAAGGAAAAACATAGAATATGATGGAGTATTCAAAAAAAAAAAAGAATGTCCAAAAAAATCACATCAAGGAGAAGAGAAAAATTTTCAAAAGACCTATACAGAGAAGCTGTGAAAAACACTGACATGTTGCTCAGTGATCCTCAGTAAAGCTAAGTAAGACATTTCAGACAAATTAGAAGCTTCATTCTGTGTCCACATCTGGACTGTAATATAAAAGTCATCTAATTGTTTTGGCAAATAAAATGAAACTACTGATATGTCAGCTTCATGATTGTCAATCCCCTTGCCCAAAGTCCCCCTGAACAAACACCTGTATGTCCTTGAACAGAGCAGCTCATTAGTTAGACATCAGACAAACTGTAGGAAAAAATTTTCAGTTCCCTCCACTACCTTAATTTGACCTCACCTCTTTCCATCTCAGACATTACTTTAGCCATCATGGTACTACTGTCTGTTTTAAAGCAGTGTCTCTCCTTCAGTCTGTTAATACTCATTTCACTTTTACATGCTCACTCCATATTCCAGTTCCCAGATCTGAGAGTCATCCTCCGTCTCCTGCCCTCTGTGACTGTGCAAGTATTTAAAAGTAAAATGCTTAAAGAGAGGTTGAAATGATCTCTCTTGCTTCCTCCCTTCAAAAATGTTATTGCAAGTATTTTTAAAATGCCGTCTGTCATGTCTGCAATTTCTGTTAAATAGCAGTGTTGTATTGGAAGTTTTGATTTTCTCGTTTGTTGGGAATAAAAGGTTTTAATCTAAACCAAGTTTTTCTCTCCTTCAGACCTCCCTTTACAGCTGTGAAAAAATATTTTTTCATATAGCTTAGATTTTCAGATATTTCACTGTGGTTATTTTAGCCCACAGAAGAAAAAAAAAGACAAACCAGAATACTGCATAAATTTATCAGATAAAGCACCTGACCAACCCTTTTTTTTAATACCATTTCTTTGGAGGTGATTTTCCAACAAAGCAATTGCCAAAACCTCCTATATCCAAGTATTTTGTGGCAAACACAAGAGACTGATTCTTGCATCAAGAGACTGAGACTTAGACACAATTTCACCTACAGTAAACATTAGCATTTGCATTCCTCCGTTCAAAGGGTGTCAAGAATGACATTGTCACAGAACCATTTTCCACTGGAAAAAAATGAAAAATGATCAAATAGAAAAGTACTTCTGTGAGGTAGCTGAGACTAAGTGACTTGTACTACAATGACACAGAAAACGTTCATAATTGACATTTGAGGAAGGGCAATGACAGTACTGCTTCTATCACAGAATAGTTCACACTGTGAAGTGAAATTATGTTCCTGTATGATAACCCATGACCCCTAACAAGGTATTAAACAGATGTGTCACAGCTGGTTACCACCTTAAGCCATTATGTACATGGCATGCCAAGTGCCAAATGGGACTGCATGCCTCGTGGAATGCGGCTGTGTTTATCTAGCACAGCCCTGCTGCAGAGACATGCAGAGCAGTTTTACCAGCCTGAGAGACCAGAAGCATTACAGTTGTATCAGTGTGGCCATGCACCCAAAACACAGGTTGTAAAACATTCTCCCTTCTCTCCATCTTGCTTATGCCCATCTGATATGAGATATAGCCATGATCTGAGAATATTATTAAGTGAGAGTAACACACAGAAACAGATGGCTGGGTCTCCCACAGGCAGCCCTGGGCTTGTTCTGTCTGTGGTTCAAGCTAGCTGGGTGCACATTTACCTTGCTTAGGCAATACCCTGCTCTGGCCATACCTTGCTGCATCAGCTTGAGCACAGGCCCTTCAGATGAGCATCCCTTAGTTCCATTCCCTCCATGATCCAGGAACATCTATTTTAACAGACTGAAAAAGTAATTTGAATATATGGAAATAATTTTTGTCCTGTATTGAGATACATTTTGAAGGTTGTGGCTGTTCCATGACCAGCCTTTTTTGAACAAATATTAGAGAAACGGGGTAAATCAGGCATGCTCACACAAGGCTTAGTCCAAGTTACACTGCAATACATTGTGAAGGCACTGGATCCAACCAGCTGCAGCACTGTTTCTTGGTATGGTATTGGATTTTGCTGCACTAGAATGGGGTGTTATAATGCATTGTTGTACCTCACCAGAGGCAAATCATGCTGATTCTTTATTAGTTATTTGCCTCTGAGAGTTACATTAGCAGTTGCCATGTAGTATTTTACAAAGTACATATAGTAATAGAATGCAAACAGCACATAGCGATATCTAAATTTCCCCTGATACGTAAAGAGACATACACATGTTGCCTTTTGTGATGATTGTTCTAAAATACTATTTATTTGAGCTGACAAGAAGATATTCTAATAGTATTTAAAAGTTTACTATATAAATTCTGCATTTATATTCTAAAATCTAGGATAAACAAACTCAAAAACATCTTACATAAATATACTTTTATGAAAATATCTAGAGTGTCGAAATTGTACACTTCAAGAAGAAAAAATAAAAGTCTATTATCCAGCAGCCGTTTTGCAAGTGTTTTCTAGATAAATATTAGCTACATACGTGACAAATGCAGCTTTCTCACCAAAATTTTGCCTATCTGTGTTCACAGGAACTATTACAAAGCATGTTTATTTGACTTAAATAGCAAAAGTTACTTGCATATTCTGGTGTTGAGTAACAAAAAAAGTAAGAGAGATGCATTAACTCAGTCTAATGAAATGCAAAAAGAGCAAGGGACAAAAGAACAATATTGCAAGGGGAAAAGAGGAAGAAAATTATATTTTTAGGATAGATAAAAAAGGAGGGGGAAAGGGACACTAAGGGGATAAGTGCAGCTATTAGGAAATTTAACTCTGACAAGATACAAGGAGGAGCATTAATGAAGACATCATTCATCTAGATTGGAGAAAGAGAGGTTGAGGGGTCATCTCATCACTTTCTACAGCTTCCTGAGGAGGGGAAGTGGAGGAGGAGGTGCTGATCTCTTCTTCCTGGTATTCAGTGTTACAACATGTAGGAATGGTTCAAGGCTTTGCATGGGGAAATTTAGACAGGACACCAAGAAGTATATCTTTACTGAAAGGCTGGTCAAACACTGGAACAGGCTTCTTTGTGAGGTGGTTGATGCCCCACGCCTGACAGTGTTTAAGAGGCTTATGGACAATGCCCTTAATAGCATACTTTAACTTTTCAGTCCTGAATGGTCAGGCCATTTCACTTAGTGATCATTGTAGGTCCCTTCAACCAGAAATGTTCTATTCTGTTCTATTCTAAAATGAAAAAAATAGAAAAATCAAGGAAGAAGGAAGGAGAGGACTAACAGGTAGTCAGAAAGGCAGGAGAGGAAAACTAAGGGAAATACAACTGTTGCAGACACATATGATGTAGGGAGGGGAGGGAATTAGAAAAGAACTTCGTCTTCAAGAAGTCAAAGAAGACACAAAACAGAGAACAATAAGAAAAAATTCAGTAATAGTGTAGAAAAGAAAACATTATGGAAACTGTCCTGTCACGGCAGTTCTGAGGACAGAATAGCCAGCATCAGATACTCAAATATGAACCGGTAGCGAAGCACGAGGAAGAGTGAATGAAGTTTGCTTCGCAGTGTGCAACATTCATGATGATGGTAGGATATAAAGGAAAAATGTGCAGGGAAAATAGCTGGATACTGAACCTGAGTGAGGGATGAATGATGAAGTGTTGGGAACCTGGATGTCATTGCTCTTCATTGCAATATTGTAACCGATTAAGATGTCAATCTCATTTGGGATAAAGTAATCTTTCCTAAAGCTGAGCTGGGCATGATATCCTGGCAGGGCTGTGTCGATGCTTTGCACTGTACACCATGCAGATACAACCTGCAGCATCTCACGCAATCACCGTCTTTCATTTACAGAAGCAACTCTTTTAATCCTGTTTATCTCTGTTAGCATACTCTCACAAATCTTAGTTCTGTGCAATTCACAGAACGTTGGATTAGGCTATAGGTAGCCATATCCATTTGGACATGCATTTTAATGGATAGTCTGAATTTAACATTCAAAACACACTAATTGAATATATACAATTGATTAACGTACAAGACGGAAAACAGCATGTGAGTTTCACGTTCAAATGACAGTTTGCTTATTAACACTGCAAGCATACAAAATTCAAGAATCATATTTCTTACAGTTTGTCCCTGCCTGGGATGAACAGGCCTGACTCACTATTTGCTGTATTGGACACAACTAACACCATCTCTTGGTGATGAACTTGGTAAGCTACAGCTACTTAGACAGAAAAGACCCCAACTAGCTTGGAAGAGCAAGATGCCAGGGAACATCTGTTCCCTGGTACTTATAGAGGCTTTTCACTTATTCGTTGGCTTAGCAGGAAAAAATACTTTTTCTGTTTGCTGAGACTGCACATAGGCTTCTATGCTTCCATGGCAAACTTAACTCTCTGAAATCTTATCTAAATATGGGGGTAAGGTCATCAGACACATAGAAGAGCTCATATCATTCTCAGCTTCCCAATGGTCTGTAACTGTCAGCCTGGGGAAGGGGCCAAATGCGGAGATCAGAGAGCACCTAATACAGCAGATTTATACAGGCTGCTGGGACTAACTGCCTTTTTCTGCCATGCAGTGGAGTTACAGCATCCGTCTAAGGAATAAGAACAGTCTTTCAATAAGTGCCCTAAAAAATTACGTCTAACATTTTTTCAGGAAAAAGGATTCCAGTTGTGGGTCTCTAGTGACACATGAGGCAGAGAAAATATCAGCTAGGAAAAAGAGGAACAAAAGATGTTCTTAATGATACACAAAATTCTAATTAAAATGTCTCAGCAAGCACTGAAATTTATTTGCCACTGAAATTGTGACATGCATACTGAATTTAATGTGTAGTCAGTGCTAATCCACTCCAATCCTTGCAATATCAGCCACATTTAATGCAGACCACAAGTAATGAGGACAACTCAGGAAGAGAGTTTAGAAAGGTGCTCTAAATATCATCCAAGACAACAATGAGATTACAAGAAATTCTGTGACCTCAGGAAACTGTTGTGTTCTCCTTCAGGCCTAATTGAAATTCCTGCAGCTAGATACAATATTTCTAACTTTTAAGAAAATATCCATATGAGGAAAAATGCCAATACACAATGGCTATAATTTTTTTATAACTTAGCAATAAAGATTCTTCATGCCTGCCTACAGTTCAGACCAGGACTTTTGTCTGTAGAAGCCTAATTCATTTATTCTACTGGAAAAGAGAACATATATGTTTTAAAGGACTCCATTTTTCTTAGTACTGTTGCTTCATTTGTTCTTTATAAAAAATATGCATGTGCAGTTTTAAGATCTCTTAACATGAATATATTGTTTAATACGATAATTTGCTAATTATAATTTGATTGAGGCCAAAACAGAAGCACCTGCAATCATTTACAATAAGCCAGATTGAAATGACCTACTGTTATTTATGTTATTTTGAAAAATAAATCTCAATAGCTTTCCTAACGATTGAGAAAACCAGCTGAGCAAGCAGTTAATGATTTTTTTCAGAGTTTTACGGGATTTAGTGTCTGTCGGACCAAAACTTGTTTCCCAAAGAACGTAAAGCCTGAACTTTACTGGAAAATAAATCTCAAGTTGCAATTATGAAAATTATAATTTCTCATTTTTCTACAAAAAGCTTGTCAAGAAAGTTAAATGAATTTAAGAAATATGTAGGGACACTGCTGTTAAATTACAAGGAAGTTTGAATATAAAAACTCCTTCATGATCTTCTTCCAAGGCATTCTAAAATCCAAGTCAAGTGTATTTTAATGTTGCAGCAGTACAGACCTCCTTGCTTCTCTAAAAGGCCACCAAAATGCCACTGAAGTTAAAATGGATGAGTTAACCTTTTGAGAAGTAATCACAGCACCACAATTATTCTGACCTTCGACTGTACAATCCTTTAACTTTGCTAGCTATTCATTTAATCCCCATTTGTAATTTTTAAAATTATTACTACACGATTGAAAACATTTGTTTGCCAATCCATCACTGTGACATGTAGCAGTTTGCAACAATGAAGTATTTTGGCACAGACAGTCTTAATTATTTAACCAATAATAAATAAAGCAAGGACCTAGATGTAGGGGAGTAAAAACCTAAGAGAGAGGCAGAAGCTGACAGATAATTGACATGAAATGTTTTTACAACCTTCCATAAAGCTGTTTTGATGGATAGATAGGTGTTCAAGTTTAAAAAACAAAAAACCAACCAACTTAAAAACAAACAAACAAGCAAACAAAAACCACCACCAAAAAAGGGTTTGGATTATTTTTCCAAATCAAACACTCCCAGTCTTCCTACAAGAAGGTGATACTGCTTGTGGGTCATCCTTCAGCAAGTAGAGAGGACAGGCTCATCTTCACAGCTTTGGTGACTTCACTTCAGCTGTAAGAGGAAGAGAATGGTCTGTATTCCACTAAATCTTGTAGGGCTAAGGTAGAACAGGAATTCTTACCTTGATTCTGTTCATAACGAAAAGGAACTTGACTAGCAGTAAAATGTTATCAACATTCATGAAACGACAGCCTAGCCCCAAACTCCTCCCAAGTTTGGTGTCTTGATAAAGATTGCCAGTAACCTCCCTTCTCCACTGACAACAATTGGCTGTTGCTCTTGATCAGCAGTCTACTAGTAAAAGCACTGGTGACAATACATTTTGGTCAGCAACGTGGCTTCACAGCTCAAGTGATTTCTTAGGCACTTATACATGTCCAGAGCAATTTTTCTACATACCCCATCCTCTGACTGTAGAGGATCTAAGTTTGTAATGCCATTTGAGAGAGACAATGTCCAGAGCAGAAGGCTGACAAGTCAGAACACAGATCTGCTGTGTGCCAAATCCCATGTTGAAACACATTCATAATGGGAGAGGAAACAGACTGATGGCTAAATGGAATATAAATCAGATTTGAAATTATCACCTACAGCCAGTAGAAGAGCAAAACAGAAGCAAGAAAATGAAACAAGTATTTATTACTAAGTTCCACTGGCCATCACAGTACTTTTTAACCTATTTTCCTTCTCAGTAACAACCAGTGAGTAATCAACGTAAGGTCTTAAAAGTCATTTATGTGCACTGATAAATACACAGGCCAGAATGCAAAAGAACCCAGAATTCAGCAGTTTGGTTACCTACACTTCTATCAGGACTTCCTTATCAACTGGAAATTTTTGATATAGGAAAACAGAAAGATGACAGTTTGAAAAGAATGTAAATTAGACAACTTAAGCAAAGTAAGACAAAAAATGTATCATGAGCCAACTCCTAGATATTGAATGACTGTCAGCAATTGCAGTGCACCAACCCTGAAGGCTACAACAAAATCCATTTTAAACCACAACCAGTGCATGTAGCTCTGTTTAAGAAAACAGAGTATTCAAACAACACCTTTTGATTAACCACCTTATTATTCTAATTGTTTCACAGGACTCTTAGAATAGCTCAGTCTCTTACAGCAAGTTGCAAGGATAATTCTGTAGCCTGACCTTCCTATACAAAAGAAGCCTATACTTTTATTTTATTTTGCTACTACTGTATTATTTACTTCAGCTCTAACATCTCTCATTTATTTAACATTCTCCAGCATGCATTAAGAAGGAAATCTGGGAGTTGGCAGTTATCATTTCAGCATTGATTAATCTTTAAGCACACAAGAACTGTGACAAGTCCTACATTTAAACTTTGAGATTTTAATGACTGAAGAAGTTCCAAGAAGTTTACTAAAAACATGCCAACTTATACAAGAGAAAAAAAAAATCCTAGAAACAGAACATTTTAGTGGAAGAGAAAAAGTCATCACTGAATTTTCTAAAGAGGTAAGGAAATTGACATGTAGGCAGGTTTAAATCACAGAGGAAATAAAGTAAATATCAAACGAGAAATGTTGACTGCTGCATCCCAGTGGAAATGCCTTAAATTAAAGCAGAGAGATGCAATGGCGAGCACTTACAACACTAACCTTTTGAGACCGTGTCTGCATTGCAAAACTATTTACCAAGGATAACTAAATCCTCATCCTGTCTCATCCTGTGTACACGGTTCGGAATTAAACATTAGATATTGAGACAATGGCTGTTCTTAGAGAGTCTGAACAGCAGGAATTTAATGCAGCCATTTTTGAACATGAATAGGTAGACTGAAACTATGTTAGAACAAAAAATGTTCACAAGAACTTTCATTAGATATATTAATAAAGTATCAGATTAAACACATAGTTATAACATTAAAAATAACATCTTCTGAAGTCCAGTCACATCATTTTCCTTTTAATGAAACCTTGGTATATTTTCAACTATATCCTCATATCTTATTGATCCAATTGACACAGTGGCTGGCTGGCAATTTTACAATTTTCAGTATAAAGTCAGTACATATATATTTCCGACAATTGTTTAAAAAGCCTTGTCAGGTGTGCACGGGTGAAAATAACCTACATATTTACTCCTGCTTACAGCAGAGGTAGTGGAATGCAACACTGCAGAACACTGCAACCATGCTGTCCCGTCAAAGAAAGAAAAGAGAAAGAGCACCAGAAGTATTATATTTTTAATGAGAATTTGCCAATTTGCCAAAAACAAGCCCTTCTGTAGAGAAATGAATGATTTCAATAAAATCACAGCATTGAAAAGCAGATCTCCAGTGGAAGCAAGGAGAACCAGCCTCTCAAAAGGAATTTTCCATGGTTTTCTGTCAGCACATTTACCCACTTATCTGAAAACTTGCTGAAGGCAAAAACATAGAAACTAGCCCAGTCCAAAACATGCAGGTGTTCCATTTACAATCTCTTTAAACAGTTTATCAAGCATAAGACTGAATAACTCATCACAGTATTGCAATTAAAAATTCCCAATGTATAATATTTCCAAAATGAAAGAAGTTCTTCATTTATTTCTCACATTGTCCATCAGGCTAGATTTGAGTTAGGCCACTGGAAAACCTTTTCCAAACTTAAAATCATCATCCATTATTATAGTTTCAGTGAGTATAATGGCTTAGCAATATAGGGTGTGGCATCACCATTTCACTTGGCAAATAAATGCTATTAAGGTCTTATGTACAGAGACATAATAGTGGAATCATACATAATTACCAATATCCAGAATGGAGAGAACATACAATGGAGAGAACTTTACAATTCAATATAACTTGGCATTTTTGTTTCCCATGTTGGAAATTGTTTTGATCCTGGTCTTAAATAATGCTTACTGTTATCCACAAAGGTGGGTAAAGCAGTCAGTTTATTCAGAAGCAAGGATGAGTGTCTCAAAGCATAAACTTAAACAGTTCTCTAGCTGCCAAGATCAGTGCCAGAAGTTTAAGATGTTATCTCAAGATTTTCTGAAAAACCACAACAGATGTGTTTGGGGACTGAAGCAAAGAAAGTGTAAAATTCATCCACCTTCTCTCTGTTCAGTGTAGGAACGTTGCAGTTCAACAGTGAAAAGATGAGCATTTGGGAATTAGCAGATAAGAAGAGAAAACTTGCCAGGCACTCTAGACATCAGTTTCTGTTACCCAGAACTGAAAAGCTTTTCTCTCATTCTTTGGTGCATTGAAATGAAGTGATTTCTTCTCAACTTCACTAACACTGCTGTGGCTCCAGGAATAACTACATTACACCAAAACCCTTTTTTTTCCTACATGTTTCCATACATGTTTAAAAGCAAAGAGTTTACAGTTGCCTGTTCACATATTTTATGTATATTTCAGAACCTGGTCTTGTAATGAACATTACATGTGCTAGGTTCTCATACACAAGCTTTTCCATTAAAGGAAAGGAATTTTGATCACAGTCCATTGCAAGAGATGAAAAACAACTGAACAGTTTTTCAGGGGTAGAATTCTAATTCACTAATAACACTATGCATTCTTCCTATGAAACACCAAATTCATCTAGCCCTAATATAACACTCACTGGCATAACAGCAGTAAGAAAGCACAACAGTATCTCAACTAATACTGTTATTTCCTTCTGAAATGCTTAAAGACATGAAACCCAAAGCTTAGACACAGAACACATCGATCTAGAAATCTAGAGGTTTTGTACCTTAAAAATAGGAACATATAAAAAGCATAAGAAACTTTTCAAAAAAGTTTTTCAGGGACTGGAATGAAATAAATCTTCTGGAACCTGAGAAAAAAAGTAGTTCTCAAGGACATGTGGTAAACTATCATTTATCATTCTCTCTAAATGTGTGATATAGATGTATGGTTAATAACACATTTTACTCTCAATGGTATACAAACTGGAGTCTGAAAGTAATATAGTAATTTATAAAACCAGCATATGTCCTTGTGACATATGGGAAGAAATATTCTCTCAAAACTGCATTTTGGCTTTATTGGATATATAAATGTGAGAAAATTATGGAAGTCTTACTGATAGTGATAATCACAGACAAATTTACAGACTCCTGCACAAATTATAAATCCTTTGATTTTCCCATGGAATGTTATTTTACTATTTTTTCATTTTTGTAAAGCCTAAATTCCTGGATAGTTTATTCCAGTAAGACATTTTGGAAATAATTTCTACGGATAAACCATGTCAAGGAAAAAACCATCGTTTTTATTTATATTTTGGATCTGGTATCCTGTTCAGAATGCTATGTAGAACACTGGAAAAACTGCAATCAGATGCATGGGATTTCTGTCTCTGTGAGCCTATATTCATTGTGTGTGATTCAATTAGTTCTTCTACTGTTCTGCTTGAAAGTGTGGTTTAGTGTAATAAATACTGATATGTATCTTCCTAAATTCCAGAGTGATTTCTCACAAAAACTTCATAAACAAAGAGAAATCATTACACTACAGATGTGCATTCCTTGCATTTACAGATAACTAAGTAAAAGCCAAGAAAGCCCAAAGAAATTTCCTTGTAACACAAAAGTTTCGTTTTCCCTCTGATGGTCTTCAACCAACAAATATCACTGTATTTATTCTGTAGCATATAAGTAGGATATAACCACTTACAATGTTTAGGGATCCACAAAGGATCCCTCTTACCAGCATGGTAATCCAGCAGCAGCATTTGCCCCTTTGGCATGAAAGCCTAACTGCATTTGAAGCAGAACTTCGTCCTTGGCAATAGCCAAAACCCATGTGGACATGGTCAGGGACAAACAGCTCTAGGTGGCCCTGCTTGAGCAGGCAGGTTGGGCCAGTTGACTTCCAGAGGTCCCTTCCAACCTCACAATTGTGATTCTGTGAAAATGTGAGCTATAAGCCGCTGTTGCTAAAGCACAGTGAAACATGCAGATGTTATTACCTCATGCTATGTGGCACTTCAAAAATAAGAACTTGGGCCATGCTTTTCTCATTCATTAGCTGTGACAAGACAGTGTGCCCTAACTACCTATCTGCAGTCCAACCTAGGATCCAGCAAACACTAGGGGATAGGCTTACCTTCAGACAGATAAATAGTGCAGCACAGTCAATCGGCATTTTTATATGCTTGAAGGGAAATATATCCCTTCATTTACATTAGATAAATGCTTTTATATATGGATAAATGCCTTTAGAGCAATATGGTGCTTAAGATTTATGGTTTACTAAGGTTTATAACTCTTGGGAGTAGTATCTGCATTTTGAACTCAGAAGCTGTCATGTTAATGTAACATAAAACCAGTGAGAAGAAATCACATACCTATTCAGTCATTTCAAAGTCAGCACATGATCTCTCAACAGTAATTTTGCGGAAATGATTAATAATTTACTTGCCATTCATAATTTACTTGAATTTTTTTTTGCCTTTTCTACTTACTAATGAAATGACTATGAGTAGATCACAATTTTCTCATATTTATTATTCATTACAACTATTTTCTGAATAATTTCGGAAAACAGTTCCTCTTTTGTAGCTCAATTCCATTGTGAATGTTTATTACTCAAAATTTAATCTCTAAAACTAAATAAGCCATGTATTAGACTTTGTTCAGTGTTTGCCTGAACATTGTTCTTATAATCAGTATGAGTTCTACAAATATCCTCTTATGTAGTATAAACTTGTGTTCTTCTCTGAATACTGTAAAGTTTATTTGCTAGAATTGAATTTTAAAATCTGTCCAATTATTGGGGGATACTTTTTCTTTAGGACCAAATTAAGCCTACTAATAAAAGATAGCACAATCACAGTTACTGAGCTGTTGGTCAAATGACCAAACATGAAGATCCCATTGTTCTCCTCATAGTGAAAACAAGGAGCACCGTAGCATCAAAAGTAGACGTTTACACATTTCTTGTACCCAGTTTTTCCAAGTATTCTAAGCATTTCTTAAAGCAATATGGCAATAATTTAATTGCTACATCATTGCAGGGTGACTCTAAAATTGTGAGGGTTTTACTGGGAAGCAGAGGAGGAAAAGGGAAATATTCAAAATGAAAGCACACACATCACACACCTCTTCTATAGCCCCAGAAATTTCACAGAACTCACCTCCAAGTGACATTTCCCTCACACACCAAGAACTTCAAGCGTTTTCACTTTGTTTTTCTGGGTGTATTTTATTTCAGATTTTTGAGACATTTGCTTATTTTTTCAGACTTCTTTCAGTAACTATTAGGACCATGAGGACCCAACAATTTTTTGAGACCCTGATTTAGAAGCTGGGACGTTAAGGAAAACATTGGTTATCAAGAGATATGTAGTAAATGCAAGAGACCTGCCACTGTTGAAAGGCAGTAGAGTTGCAGAGCTCCTTTACAAACTTAAGAGGTAAAATATTTGCCCAGCTGCACATAGTTGCCCAGGAACACACATCAAATTAGTGCTCAGGACTGTAGCATTAAAAATTAGATCTGAAATAAGATCAAAGTGACACACAAACTCACAAAGGCCTTTCTGCCTCACCTGTCAGTGGTTAATTTCATCTGAACTCAAAGGCACTAATACTGTTAATAGTAGCAACAATCTCATTCAAAATTCAGTGAATGCTAGAATTACTAGTTCCACTGGATTCTAAAGAAATCATTCAGAATTTGACTCTTTGGAAAACAACTCCAGAAAATAGTACAACTGAAAAAAAAATTTACCAATTTTGCTTCATTTCCACTACCAGATACTAAGATGGCTTAGCCATATTTTCCTTTCCAGAAAGATCTCACATTTTCTTATGAAATTGCTACTTACATTCCCTTACCAGTGGGCTTTGATCTTCATGCTAGAGCTGCTCTTGTTTACAAAATGGGAATGGTGCAGTGGGAAGAGTGATTTAGAATAAAAAAGCACTTGAAGCACAAGACTGATTCAGAATAGTAAACAAATACAGTAATTAGGATGGAGTTTGATCAGAAAAAATATCAGGAGGAAAGAGTGGAAACTTTTTCTTTTTTGTCAAAAAAATACCTTCTGAGAGATTTTTGTATTAATTTTACATATTCTCTAGCCTTTGTCTCTTCCCCAATAATATGGATAATTATTCTAGGATAATCACTTCTCACAAGTCTCCTAAAGGTTAATGCTTCTTTCCAGCTGGAAGTCTATGCACTGGTTACATTTCTTATCTCGTGTAGTACATCTCATGTCACTGGGCTAGCCACAGTTAAGAATCTACATACTGCCAGCTACATTATAAACAACTCCAAGCATTTTGCTGCATTTTCTGAAAATGCAAAATTTCTAAAGCCTCATCAAAGAGCTTTCTTGTTTAACTTGGCTGTTTGACTCAGCTTTGGTGTTAGCACCCAAGCCATAGCAAGGTACCACAGCTAGAACTGACCACAGCAGATTCACTGTAGATTTTGACTTCATCAGGTTTAGAGTTCATACCACATTTTTTAAGACACTGTGAATGCTAATGAATCCTGCAATTAATTTCTGAGATGGTATGAAGAGGCACATCACTTTCACGATTCAAGCAAGGAAAAGCTTTAGTGGGTGTCTGTGTAAGGCCAAGAAAAATATTTAAATTACTTTAATATGGTTACCCTTTAATTTAAAAGAAAAATAACCACAATGGATTTCTAGTACAAATATAGCTGTTTGGTCACGGGATGACAGATCTTGCATCTCCTTTCCAAATACACTGGGGACCTGATGGCCTAGTAACTAAGACTGCTTCAGGTGCATTTGCTCTCCACTTCCTGTCATCAGGCAGTGGAGAACAAGTACTAAGAAACTGAATACATATCCCATGATTCTTCCCTTTGTTCCTATTTACTGTTTTCTTTAGAATATAGGTGTTAGCTGTGAAAACTGCTATTTTTTAAATAAATTCTAGTGGTCCAGTGAAACCTTGAGGTTTCATGGTTTTTTCTGTGTTGCCAGGAAAAGTTCATCAGGACAACCTGCACCTGTCAGCAGTTCTTCAAAAGCCTTTTATTTAGCCTGCAATAGCACTGCCATAGAGACCTAGGGACACTGATTATAGAAAGAAAATTCTACCAAGCTTGCTTCTAATTGCTCACAAAGAATACACACAGAGTTCGTGTCTACTCTTCGCTGGAAGAAAAAATAATTATATTTTATTTATTACAAATCTTAAATAATTTCAAACTTTCATCTTACAGGACAGAGTTATTTTTCCTTGGGTTATCAAAATACAGAATAATTTTGTAACCAGTTATATACTTTCAATTTTGCACTCTTCTTTCTTGAACATTAAAGCAAGCTTTCATGAAGTCAACAAAAATTAATAATATCTAACTGGCTGACACTGCTGCAGGTCTATAATTGCCTGTCACCTTGCACCACTACATTTCTAAATTATTTCTTTTTCCTCTCAGCAATATACTGAATAATTCCAAACACTAATGATGAAGGATTACTTCTAGACAAAGATGTCTTATTAAAATATCATACAGAAAATATTCTTATTCAGAAGTAGACAACATTTACTGAAAGGCATTTAGAGCATTCTTACTGACAGCTGCTCAGCAGGACAAAAATCTTCATTTGATTAGAGTCTTGAGGGCAGTCTCATGAAAGTCACTGAGAAAGAGTAATTATGGTTCTCCCTTTTTTTACCTTCAGTTATGAGTATATCTAAGTGTGCAAGGAGGCTTACTTTTAATTTTTTCATCTGTATATATATATATATATATAAAGGAGCTTGAAACTAGAGGAACTTTAAGGTCCTTTTAACCCAAACCATTACATGAATCTATGATGTATGATGGGTATGATTACATTCATATAAAAATTAAGGATAAATACAAAAGGGCAGAATTTTATAAAACTGAGTTGCGTAAAATCAGAAAAAAAAGTAGAAATTTTGAATGACAAACTGTGAGACAGTGTTAGCAAAACAGTTGTTTTGGGGTGCACATTCTTATGTTTTGCTGACGTGTTTTTTTTCATTTAGCTGTAATAAATTGCAGATTCCAACTCTGCCATTTAAAAATAGGAGAAAACTATTCATTCTGCCTAACATATGCAGTTTCTCCAACCTCTGCTTCCTACTGATATTTAATGTGTAGAATAATCTTTGTACTTTTTTAATATATTCCCTTTTCCTGGTGATCTAGATATGCATGAATCAGGCCTAGAAGATTGTAAAGGCAATACAAGATAAAAAATTAGTAAAATAGCCACTTGGATTCCCCAAAAGAATTATTTATTTTCTCTAAAAAAGGTAACTTTGAAGTCTTTCCACTGTGCCCACCTATTAATATCAAAGAGCCAGGTGCTAAGGAGATAGGGCTCAATATACCTACAGAGTATTGAATATTTTGTTCATGACCATGGTGATGCCTCCCCACGGTATTATGGTTCATAATGAAGTGTAGAGTGCAACCTTATTCCTGAGCCTTGTGGGACAAAGATGAATTAGATGCACATTAAGAAGATTTCCAAAAACCAAAACACTGTCACTGCCTGTTCACTGCCTGTGAATTGATTCAATGTCTGATCTCCATCCTATTCCATTCTACATGTAAAAGCTGAGCAAGATAACTCAGTTTTGCTGCCATAAACACAGACTCCATCAAAGTGGGTTTGGGTAAGACAAAATGTTAATCCTGACTTGAACTGATGGTCTTTGTAACGAAGCGCACAAACAGACAGGATTTGGGATGTTAATTTGGTGTCATACTTCCACAATCAATGGACTTCAGTGAAAAGCTGGCTTAAGAAGGTCCTGCCTTTCCTTTGAAGTACTGTAACTGCTTGTGAAATTCTGCTATAAACCATGCCATGAACTGATCCAGGTTAAAAATAAGTCTCCGGAAACGACTGTCTTCCCAAGTTAGTATGCCTATGCCACAATAGCATGTATTTCAGCCAATACAGGTGGGAGAGCTGTCTTTTACTACATTAGGGCAGGATCACCTGGTCATGGCTGGTTAAACCAGCCTCAGCACCAGAGCTCCTATGTCCTAACTTTTAGCCACACAGCAGGGGCTTGTCTACCTTACCACCTTGTAGCAGAAGCTCTTAGCTCTCTCTTTCCAAATTTTCAAGGGTAGGCTGCTCACATAAGAATGATAAGCTCACTTTTTAGTAAAGATGTGTTAAAGATATGCCCAGAGAAGACTTCTGAATTGTGTCATTGAGTCATTCCAGTGTATCTCAATGTGGACCTGAAATACTGATATAATTTTAAAACAAACAATGACCTGGGCTGCATTAAGCACATCCCAAGAACGTGCATTTTGAAAGTGACTGGAGTAAAAATGCCAATGAGGGTTTTAAGCTAAACTTAAGAACAAAGATTTTGAGAAAGATTTTCATATTACTTACATAAGATGATTTTGTCTATGGGCATAAGAGGAAAAATAAAATATACGTCTCCCTAACCCCTACTTATCTATGCAATATCAAGCATCGGCATTTTTTTTAATTTAAAAAGAAAAAATCTTTTCACTGTAGTGCATAGAAAAGATGAGGCTTGGGGGATGAAAGCCAGCTGTGTAGAGAATGGCCTTGATGTTTGTAATCCCACTTTGCTACAGAAATGAAAGGAGGTCTAGCTCTTCTGCTAAAGAAATTAGAGAAGAGAATTGAATTTTCTTCTTAGTTTTGCCACTGATTCTTGCATGAATCCATGTATATTGCTTCATTCAAAACTGCTGTGCATCCTGAGCACTCAGTCTGATACACGAAGGCTTCAGTTTTCAAAAGTTTTAAGAACTCATAGGTACAAGTGAAGAGTATTGACTTGCTTGTTTTAAAAACTACAGCTCTGGACAGATACTAAAAAATGTGTTCTTTGAGAAATAAGGTAATGATTATTTTGCATTAGTTACCCAAACTGCTTTTGAAGATATATTACTGTGCCAGCATACACATTGTAAAACAGAAATAATAATAAACACTCATTTCATGAGAGTATTATAAAATGGAGACACTAATGCTTGCTGTTTCAGTGGAGCCTATCACTCTTGTGAGGAAATCAATCATGTAATATTCAGAGAAATATTTAAATGCTGCAGTGGGCCAGGGGACCACAAACTGAATTAAGTGCATTTTTAAATGACATTTTTGCAAACTGCCTATTAAATGAGTATTCTATCCATCTTGTAACCTGAATGAGGCAGGAAGGGAAGGAGTTAGAACAGAATAGTGTGCTCTCACGTAATTTAAGTCTGTATCATAATTCAAACCACATTTCAGCCCAAATATTTTAAAAGTTTGTCTAAGCTCCTAGCAACGGAATGAAAAGTCTTATAATGATAATGAGAAGTTCTGGGAAGTGTAAATATAGTCTTGTTTCCTGTTACACATCCAACATACACTTACTACAAAAATCCTCATAGAACTAATGAAACACTTTACAAACTAACACAAGAACAGTTTGGAATAGCATTCCAATAATGGAAGATCAAATCTTTCAAAAGGCTTTGTTTTATGTTGTAGCACCTTTTAGACAGAAATTCTTTTTGAATGAGAGCTTCTTAGCTATTTTTATGCAAGACAAGAAATAGGAATGAAAAAAATCTTATCTAGATAAGATCTGATCCTGAACTGAGTCTGGTTATAATCACTCAGATTATGATCTCAGAGTAGGTGTCATTTAATTAGTATTTATACTTTAGCTACATTTAATTACAATCCCACATTCCTATCTATTTGTCAGATGATTGATACTACTTGGCATTGAAAAAGCTTCTGAAAAACAGATAGTGTAAAACCTAATATGAATAACAGTTAGTGGTACAGCATGCTTTTTCATAAAACAAGCCTACAATAAATGCTACGTCCCACACACACACAAAAACCTTAGTCACTAAAATATCAAAGTGTTAAAGCAAAAGAGGGCACTAAACTAAGGTTTTATCTTCTTTCATGTCTGGTGTCTTGTGTTTTCTCTTTGTTTAGATTCTGATCTCACATTTCAGTTCTACAGATTACAAGCTTGTGTAGTAGTGCCCATGAGACTTTAGTATCACAGATAAATCTGAAGAATCAGAACCTCCAGATATACATATCTGAGGATAAACCTGAGCACAGCATCCATACTGATACAGTATGCTGTCAAGCTTTGCATTACTGTATGCTATTGCCTCAATTTGTAAAATGGAGGAACGTCATGAATTCAACTCATATCAAAGCCAGGGACAGTAATGTTTGCAATTTAAAAGTGATATTGAAGTTGAGATATTCTTGTCCCCAACTTAACATACATATATTTTTCCATATTTTAAAGAACTCTATTCCCAGTTCCTCCAAATAGTTTATTTTGTCCACGCAGGAGGGAGGAGGGGAGAAATGAATAATGCATATAGAGCCTTCTAAATTTATTTGCATTGAAAACTGTGTTTTTAGCTAAGCTTCACAAATACTTTCAAGATAGTTTGCTAAGTAAAATAATAATTGAACCACATTGTAGTAACGGTACCTAAAAAGAAAGGCCAACATTCACAGAGATACACTGATATAACTGGTAATGCTCCTGCACCTCACAAGAACATCACAGAAACATCTTCAAAAGCAACATCCTTATCTGTCCCACTGCCCCTGCTCTCTCCATTAGTGCTACTACGGTGCTCAGTATTTATATTAAAACTGACCTGCTAACTGCTATCAAACACAACCTATAGACACCTACTTGTTCTTTTCATTCTCCTAGTAGGGAAAGTAATTTTGGTCTCCCCTCTACTCATGCTGACGATTTTTACAAAGTACCTGTGGGATCTTTGGAAAATCCATGATTCTTTCAAATTTAGCTGAATTTACTAGTTAAAAAAATGGCTAGATATTTTTTAAGCATGGGATTAAGTTAAAAGGAGATAGTTTATGTGATTGCATAAGACTAGTTTCTTTCAAACTGTAGATAAAGATTGAAGGCCGAATTCTGCTGTTGTGCATAATCATTGGGAAGGAATTTGAGAAAAATGATGGAATCAGTTCTGTAAGTAACAAAAACAATTGTGGTAGAACAAGACAGAGGTAGAGGTTTCCAACAGAAAGAAAGAGTTTGTTAGTGAAGAGTCTTTTATTTTCAAACTCATTAGAATGAATTAAAAACAAGCCTAATGTACAGCAATAAACACATTGGCAAGGGTCCTTCTACTGACCTGCACTTCTAGTTTTAAAAGCACCAGCTCCTATACCTGCAGTTTCAAAATCAAGTGTTAAAAGGTGACAAATGCACACAACTATGAAAGCCATACACCAAAATTGTGTGTTGCAGACAGATTTCAGCTTTTTAACAGGACTAAGATTATTGCTGCACATATGGAATAATGTGAAAAAACATTTATAGGGGCAGAAGGTGGGAAGATCAAACAAAGATCAAACAATTAGTTTAGTTCATGGACTTAAACAGCCAAAAAGCTCCCTTCTTCACCTGTAACACTAAAGCTAATGTCACAGCACAGCTCAGAAATATGAAAATCTTGATTTAGCCTATGCACACAAAAACCTTTTATTTTCAAGTATCTAAATGCCTCCCTTTGTTGACAGGATTATACTCCTGTGCATTAGAAGTGAACACAAGATTAGACTGAGCTGCTTTTTTACTTAGGACATTTCTCTTATTAGGGTCTTTTTCCCAGAATTTTGTTTTTCAATTCAGTTATCCATTAACTGTTTTGTTATTTTACAAAAAGAAAAGCAGGGAGAACTACAGTTCAGTTAAAAGCCCTGTGTCGTTTCACTGGTTATTTGAACAGATCATAGCTACAGCACACATCAGTGATGTTACTGTAAGACCAAATTCCATAAGATTTTACCTAGCATCTAGAAAAGGAAATAAAAAAGAACAAATAGACAAGAAGCATTCTAGCACCCCCAAAGACTTGATTGTTGTCACTTGAGGGCATGTTGGTTTACCTCACTGTTGAGAATTTGTTTATTTTCTTTTTCTCCATTCTCTCATATGAAATCATCTATTTTTAATGTTGACATAATTACATTTTAAAACAACCCAGAGACCCAGCTTTACTTATATCTTGCTAAACAAGAGTAAAATGCAAACTGAAATGCCTCAACTATATCTGCTGACACCCAGGGTATCTACTCTCTTCCCTTACTTCTCCATAACTCTTTACTTGGATTTATAAATTCTGTCACTTGTTTAGTGCAACAGACTATTATCACCGCCGTAATTTGTAATTCTCTTAAAAATCTCACAATATTTTACAAGGTATTTGTCTTGGGTTTTTAGATCCTTCACGCAAAAGTGTTTACAGGGAAGTCTTTATCTAGTTTGGTTATAAATTAAAAATGCACTTTTACACTTAAAGATTATTTTTTTTAAAGGCAAAATTATCCAAAGTTATCAAAAAACCTGCAAGTACAAACAGCATTAACAGGAATTGACAGACCATTATACGGCAATAACCCGAACTAAGTTTAAAGTCTAGCTTCATACAGAAATTGTCGTCAAAATCTTTGGTCAACTTCCTCATTTGTTTAATAAATGAGAGACCTAGTTAAGATGATCTTAGGTCAAGAACTGGAGAAATCATGGAATGTTAGAGCTTTAGAAGTATTGCCAGTAAAGATGCTAAAAGAGCAAAACCCAGAGGCATTGCACTGCAAGTGGGAACTCCAGGTGTAACAATAGGAATAAGGGACTAAACAGAGAGGTGTAGTAAGCAAGCCAGAAGGACAAGGTACAGTAATATGCAGTATGAATAAAACCAAAAGTAACATGCTAAATGTCGTAGAACAAACAGTGCAGTTTGCTCCCATGCCTGATGGGTAGGCAGCTATCAAGCAGGCTAAGACACCAGTCTTCAACCTGGTAGACCAGTTATGTCCAGGCAACTGGCTGTAGTTGAGTATTGAAAAAATACTGCATGAATGTCCATCGGAATTTTATAAACAGGACAATTTCTATGCACGCTATGTAGTAAGTGGCCTGATTAGATCATTGAGAGCTTTCAGTTGACAGTGATCTCAGCCCATTGTTGTTTTCTGGCTTTTTAGCCTCATCTTCATTTCAGAGACAGATTTTAGTGAGATTCACAACTTTCTCCCTGTATGTAGACATATTGCTTGAAAGAAACACTATATGTGTAAAAGCTATATGTGTATGTGCCTCTGGACAGTTTATTTTATATGCCATAGCAGAAAATTTGTCTGCAACGCCTGTGTGAACCCATCGGCACAGAGGTAGAAGAGGTATTGCACTTCATTTGCAGGTGAAAATTCTGTCAATTGACAGAAAAGAGGAAGAGGGACATGGGAAATATGGACAGGTGATAGATATAAAGAGACAAAAGTTTAATAGCAAGTACATTTGATACAGGTGATAGATGTCAGCTTACGGGGTTTTATTTATAAACCTGCATAGACGAGTATAGTGCTTTGTCATACAAAAATAAAATTGATGCAGATAGCTCAAGGAGTACAGATGTGAAATCAGAATTGGTATGAACAGAGTATTAAAATGAACTAAGTTATTGTGGAATACAAGCTGCTTTATCCTCTAGTCATCACAATAAAAATGCAATGAATTATTCTGAAGAAATATCCAGTGTCTTGCTAGCGAGGCTTAAAGTGCCATTGTACAATGTAGAGTGCTCAGACAGGAACTAGTGATAAATGGATAAGTGTTGAACAAACAGAAATGTGCAAGATTAGGAAATATGTAACAGCAAAAGCTACACACAGACATATCCAAATAACGGGTTTGACATCCTAAGCAGAAATTATTTCCTGAAAGAATGCCCTCTCCTGGACCAGCTTTTTCTAAACACAAACAGAACTCCTTGTGAAGTGCAGAAGAACCAGTTAACTTCTGCTCCCAAAACACACCATGAAGTTATCAGAATCCAGAAACATCTCAGAATACATCTTTCATATTTCTACACAATTTTGCTGAGTAATGCAAAACTGTTTTATTTACTTCACTCATACTTGAATTCTAGAGAGGAATTGAATGTTCTAAGGATTCAAGGAGAGCAACTGAAGGGATAGATTGAGAAATAAATCTAGAATAATGCCCAGGTAGCAGAGTTTCTCACATTCAGATCCAAACCTGAGAGTGCATTCTAATTCCCATTACACAAGTGCTGTTGGGGTTGCCACCACCTATGATATTTGTAGAAAGGAAGTAAGTTCCATGAAGATTGAAGTAGCACAATGAATCTGATAGTTTTCTCTGAAGTTAGTTATATCACCATAACTTGTTTACTTTGTTTTTCTATAAAATGAGCACAATGCTTGTATGAGAACAATGGATGCATGCATTGGACTGTATGTATAAATTCTCATTCATATAGGATAAACCATTGCTGCAATGATTTGAAGTTAATGAGCTTTCTCAGTCCTTACAGATAAAAATGCTGAGTTTCAACCTTCAATATGTAATGAATGAACTATTATCTCCATAAAAAACTTTTGAATTTAATTTCTGGTATGGCAGAAGCAGCAACAACAATTTCTTTTCATACATTTGAGGTGCATAAAGATAGGCAGCAAACACTAACTATTAAAAAAACTCCCCCAACTGTTTTTAATCACATCTACACATCTTTTAAATACCTCCATGGATGGTGACCCAACCACTTCATTGGGCAGTCTGTTCCAGTGCTAGGTAACCCTTCCGTTGATGAAATTTTTCCTAAACACAAAGTCGTTTCTTCTTTCAACCGGCACTGATTAAATGCAAAGTCTGACGTTCTGCACCACACACCTTCCGCGTTACAAAAAAGGTGTCAAACACTTCCCATTTGCTGCTCTCGGTTAACATAAAAATTTATGAAGTGTCTCTAAGAACAGCTCACTAGATCACATGGAAAACTCGATCTGCATGGGCTAAGTAAGACTGAATTACTGAATATTCTGCTGCTTCACATACTAAAGTCTGTCACTAAATGGATAATCTGCAAATGCAGAAGCAGGGACTGGGAGATGCACTGTCTGCAGCTGATGGCTCCCTCCACTGCAGTCTCAAGAAGCTCATCTTGCTCAGTTCAGAGGGCTTCATCCATGTTCCTGGGAATGACCCAGGATATAAGCAACAAGACAGCACATGTCCACATTTAGGATTTTATTTCTACGCTGATCCAATTTCTTCCCAGTAATGCCATGCTTGTGAAAGACACAATGTGACACCCTAAGAGACTTGTATCTTCTCTGCACAGACAGACACTGTCTGGATTGCAGCAAAGAAGCAAAAGCTCCCTTAGACCATACACTAGGATTATCAACAAGGGACTAAAGCTTTGGTCCACTGTCATCTATGGCAAAACTCCCACTAAAGTCAGTGTAGCCAGGATTTCACGTTTATTGCGGCAATTTTGACTCCCTGCCTGTTCTTTGGGACTTCCAGCCAGCATAGTAAGGTTCTTAACAGTGCAAGAATCTTTTATGCGATGAACTGCAGAAGTCCTGAAAATCGTTACATAAAAAAACCAAATACTTTTCAGCCATTTATGAAATTTAAGATACTGCCAAACTGTAGGGGATTCAAACCTGCATCCATAAGTATGATGTTTCACATGGGCACACCATGTTAAACCAAAACTTATCCTGTTTAAGTACTTTCTTTTTTTGTTTTAATGAAAGTGCTATGGCAGACAATTCATGTTTTGATTGAAAACAGAGCAGGCAGCAAGCTAAATTATATACTCAATACAAATCTCATGCAATAATGATGAAATAAGTACAAAATGACTGTAACAACAGTAGACACTTTATAATGTTTCCTCTGAGTTCAGTATGTGTAGGCAAAATAAAGAAAATGGAAATGCATTAAAAAAGATGAAATTGTAGATCAGACTAGCCAGAAGTTTTAATGAGACACTAAAATATTATGATTAACATCTATTTAAAATATACTCAGCCTTTGTCACTGTGTATAAAACAGATAGAAACTTAGCAAGATGCCGAAACATGCATGGAAATACAGTGCTCAACAAACACAAGAAGCCAGTTCTGAGTCCCTGACCCGTGGCAAGTTCTGCTGACTTCAGCACAAAGCAAAAATAACTCAAATAATTGTAGGCTGCAGAATTAAACCCTGGCCATTATTTAACCTAAACACAGTGGAGCTTCAGTTTACGATGGTGGCCTGAACTTTGCAACAATCAACTATTTAAAAAAGAGGTCAAAATTTTGCTGCTGCCGCTACTAACTGAAGAAGCAACCACTTTGTCTCAGGCAGTACCCCACTTACAATATACAGCAGTATTACAAAACAAACAGCTATTTATAGTTGGATTTATTAGCCTTACATTGCCATATATAGACAAACATACATCTAGTACTCTATTAGATTAGTTTAGATTAAGGTGTTGGGGTTTTTTTCCTAACTCTGAGTACATATTTTAATAGAAATGTTTCAAAAAATAAAGTTTTGAATTGGGTACATTTAAAATTCCATTCATCTTTGCAAGGGAAAAATATGCTTAAAAGGGCTTCACTTCAAGACCTAGGAAAAAAGTTTCTCCTGAAATATGTGACATTTCCAAAAGGAAATACCACCAGAACAAACCAAAACCTGGAATTCAATTCTAGGTTTACAGAAACAGCTACAGAAAATAAGAAGAACACCACATATATTATACAAAATACAATTTTTAAGCATAGCCAGTGGTTTCTAGTTCTTCATCAATAGTTCATCAGTCCTTAGCCTAAAGTACAGCAATTATGATAGTGGTCATAACTGTTTTCTGTTTGCTTAAAAACACGAATGCTGAAGCTAACTGAGCTACTCTGGCTTGATTAAATTCTTAGCAAAAAATCAAGGATTGGAATGCCTACTTTCCAGTGCAAGGGCTTATAATGGCATGTGATCCTGCACCTTTCCTTTTGGATGGAGTCAAGGGAATGAAGTCGCGCAAATATCTGTGAAAGATAGCTGGCATAAAACAAGTCATACACCAGACACCATCCTTTGCAGTGATAAATTCTTTAGCAAGCTGGATGTCTGGGGGAAAAAAAGGGCTGTGGAAAATGAATGTGCCTTAAACACGATCTTCATCGTCCTGATGAGTTATTTAGTTATACATCCCTCTCCTGTTGCTAAGTAGAAGAATATATTATGATAGCCATTTTGCAGAACATTCATCATCAGAAAATCGAGTTCGTCATACAGGCTTGTCTGCTTAACACCACCTTATTTGTGTATGTGCACAGTATTTTCTGTTTGTAGGAGATTTTGTATATCTTGAAACTATCCAGGAAAAAAACAACATAACCTATTATACTGCTAATATGGTTGTCAAGAGGGAGAAGGAAGTATTGCAGAAATTCAGAACTGCATATTTTAAAAATTATCTCGTTCACAGGCAATCGTATACTAACCATATACAGACAACAAGGTGCTTCAATTCCTGATTCTACCACTCAAATTATTAACACTTGACTGTTAGAGTGAAATATTCAACAAAAGTCTTCATACTCCCCATCCGATTTCTTCATTAATGTTCTTGAAATCATTTTAGATACTGCCCCAACTTTTCTCTCTTCACCCAAAAAGCTTGACTTTCCATGTTTCCTGCTGAATCACTGCAATTTTTTATGTGACTAGTGAGAAACTAAAAAAAAAAAAAAACAAAAAAGGCTGCAGAGGATCACGAATTAAGAATCTGGAACAAAAGAAGTCAGACAGGTGGTTACCTTGAGAAAACATTTCTCTTTTCAGTACTGCCCCTTTTACACTTGCATATTCTCTGGGTTTGTTTTTGGGTTTTTTTGCTATGTGCTCCTTTGGGCTTTTTGCTATGCTATAAATAAAAATCACTGTTCTCTTTCCAATCTAAGTTTCTTTAAACCTTCATTTGCACTTTTCTTCATCACATTCCTGTTTGTCTATGGGGTTTTTTTTCATTGTATGGTAACCACTTCCTCTCACCTTGTCCCTACATTCACTCAAGCCCAGACCAAGTGATCTAAACTGGCTTTAGCCATGCCTTGAAAATTTTAAAACTTTCCTCACACCTTTATACCTCCATCTTTGCTCTCACAAAGAAGAGGTTGCAATTCCAATAATTTCAATAAGAACAATCAGCAATAGGAGAAACAATGCTTGCCAGGGGCCTTTTTTTTTTTTTTTTAATATTTTGAAATAAGCAAGGATCCCAAAGATATTACAGAAATGGTGTTACCAGCTCCCAAATACATTGAGCTTTAAGTTTCATTTTTAATCTACTACAGTGAAACAGAAAAGCAGAACCAGACTGAAGTAATTTGTTTGAAAGGTTTTTCATAATCTGAAAATTTGATAACTACAGCTTAAATGGAAGATTTTAATTTTATATACAGAATAGAATATGCTGTTTGGTTGTACTTACTAACTAGCCCATTAGACTACTTCATATACATTGCATATACATGGAGAACAGAATACATTTGTTTCAACTGGCAGATTAGATGATGAAGCTCAACTCAAAATTATTGGATGCTTGATAAAAATACAGGAACAAACAACTCTTTGGTAAGAGTAATTTCATACATGGCAACCTTGCTGGACCCTCCACTCTTGACTTAATACACTGGGCATTTATTCCCATTTGTATTATTAAGAAGATTGTAACCTTTCTTTTGACATGTATGCCCCACAGCTGTTTCACAGTCACCTTATATTACCTAAATAAGCTAACACACATGGAGTCTCCCTCTCTCTGAGCAGAACAGTATAAGCAAACCCACAGGGATGATAGCTCAAGGAAACAAACTAGCATACCATCTTTTGTAATGGGTAGAAAGACCAAGCACTTGAGCTTTGTCCACTTTAGAGAATCTTCCTCTTTGCTGCAACTTAGATCAGCCTTAACCAGTCTTCAAGGCATAATAGCTGAGGACTCCCAGGAGATCTTTAACAAAGAGCCCTCTTCTCTGCAGTGCTTACACATTCTTTCTACACATCAGGGCAAGAAGCCCCAAATTTAGCCATAAGCAAAAGTGTTGTACAAGATTGCTGTCTTTCCTAAAAGCATTCCTCCAGGGAATTAAAAGTGATCCAACAGTTTGAGAAAGGGCAAATCTCAATCTGGGATGAATACAAATCAAATATATAAATGAAATTGCTCAATACTTAAACTTACTGCGGAGAAGTATTGACAGCAGCATGGCCTTTTCCCTTTCCTTGGACTCTTTGAGTCTAACTTATGTAGACAAAAATAATCACCCTGCTCCTGACACTACATGCTGCCAGATTTCAATGTGTTGAAGGGTCATCTATTAAGGCAGACTTATTAGTGCCCATTACTTTTAATAGGGATTCAAGACACTACCTTGTGCATTGCAAGGTTGGTTGTTTTCAACAGAATTACAGAAGCAAATAGAAAATTCCAATCTGAGTTTAATTTCCAAATCAATATTTTTAAAAGCATAGGATTAAGTTATAACTACTTTCCATCTTTAAACTACAAATATTTGAAAATACAAATTACAAATATTAGTTTCTCACTGTTTTGATCCCGGTCACAATTTTAAACTGTTTCTTTCAGATCAATGGCTTAAGAATACTGTATAGTTTACAGTTTATCTCCTACCTGCTTAAAGGAAATATTTCACATTTATTTTATTCCAAACTCAGACTAGAAAAAAGAGTGATTGGTGGAGGAGCAGAAGCAGCTCATCTACTGTGGGCATACATCATTTTATAAGAAGCCTTAGTGAAAAAAAAATAAAAATAACAGCAACTGTATTTATGTTTCTGCAACTGAAAACATTTTAGTTGAGAACTAGTTTATTTGCATCTGTACAAATAGAGCCATCCTGAAAACGGATTCAGATTGTTGTTATTTCCTAGTTGAAGAAAACTGACCAATCATTTCTCTTCTGCTTCAGTTCCGAATCCAAAGCAAACCATTTTGCTTCCTATTTATCCCATCGCATCGCTTTTGAACCAATTGCCTGATTCATAGGCTACATCCCAATCTGACAGAGATTTGCTTAAGTGTAGGAGGAGAAGATGATGCATTTTGAACAGGATTTGTTGATGGGTGAAGATTGTAATCCAGCCTCTAGCATTGATAACAGCCAGCACTAGAATGCTCTTCTTGAATAAGACAGTATCAGGAAGGTTATCTACAAATAGCTAACACAGGTAAAAACTTCAGGGTTTCTACATTAAGCTCTAAACTGCATTTAATAGATTGAGGGATGAAGTCTACCCAGTCTTTTTAATATGATGCCATAACATCATAATTGATTGATGTTTTCTTAAAAAAGCAGTGAGTCTAACCACTCAAATTTTTTAATTAGAAAATTATTCAGAAAAACTAAGAAATTAGTGAATTTTTAACTGAAACTATTCATAAGAAAATTTAAAATGAACTGTGTTAAATCTGACAGAAAATCAATTCCAAGCTACTCAAGTTACAGTTTGTCGTACTTTTGCCTTTGCTGCACCAAAATATAGTGGCAATTTATGCAGTGCCTCTAGGCATAAAACTTCCTGATATAAATTCAACAAAAAGAGAGTAATTACATATTCTGACCTGTATTTTTTCATTTCTTGAATACTTTTAATACAAGGGTGATATCTATTTACATTCTACAATTTTACGAGTCCACTAATTGCCAGACATTCTAAAGTAGCTGTAAATTGTCTGGATGAACACCATCCAATTTCTAATGGACAGGTGTTCATATGAAAATTCAACAGTTTGAACAACAAGCTAGCAGTAACTGGTTGAGTGAGCGACAGTAAGAAATTATGTGGCTCATAGCTGAGCTTCCTGTTTAACCACAAGGATGATCAAATTAAGTCAAGGTCAAGTACATGACAGACCCACACATTTGCTGTGCCATGCAGTAAATAAGGACTACTACTATACTGTGTGTATATATATATATATAGCAATACTGTTTTGATTTTCTAACCTTCCACTCATGTCTTGCAATTCAAAGCTGCTGCAAGAGGGAGAAAGTGGCTTCGTGTATCTCAGGCTTTACTTTGAGTTCTACAGGTTCAGGTCCTTCCCAGGCTGCTTGAAGCCTTTGTGGTGGAGCAGCCCCTTGGCACTTACTACATCACTTCAGTAGCCCAGCTTTTGATGATAAGAAAAACTTTACAGCAGTCCAACACAGCAACTACTAACCAACTAATCTTTCCCCCACACTGAATGAGAGATGTTTAAGTCTCCCAAACAAAATGAAGTGACTGGTGTTTTCTTGCTCACAGAAAACTTTATTCTCAGATCTAGCTCATTTAGAACTCTGACTAGTTACTACAAATAGATGCTTTTGGGACCTGTGATGCTTTGGCTTAATAATCTTGATTTTCCTGTTTCAGTAATTGAAAATAAATTGATATATGGAAGTTAATGCACAGGTACTGAAAACAGTGGCTGTAGTTTTTTGATACCCATCTGTTCTCCTCTTACTCCATCTGTTTCCTTCACTCATTGCACTGGAATCGAGCTCCACAAAATGAAATCCAAACTCTCATGTGGCACAGTGGTAGTTACCTAGTTACCCAGCTGAAAGACATTTCCAAATAAATCATTCTCCTTGTACTCAGTAGAAGGCAATAGACAGATTTGGTAGTTAATATATGTCTGAGCAATCTTTCTTTCAACAAAATATACAACTGTCAATAAATTTCCTCTGATTTCAGATGGTGCACTTCAAAATAATACCATAAAGGCTCATTATTTTAATCAATTATTGATTACACCTTGGGGATTTTTCAACAATTCCAATCGATGCTGCTTTTAAAATGGTAAGTACCTACATAACTGTGTGATTTATAGACTGTCTTAGATCATTATTGCTGAAAAAACAGTATAAATGCACACAATTATATTATTTCATTGGATTATATAGCTTTTATTAAACTATGTTGACTGACTTTTTTATTCTTCAGCAGTTCTTTGGCCTGTTAATGATTAAAGATTTGGATTTGACTCTTTACATTAACCATAAGCGTGTAACAGGAAAAGAAAACCTAAGAGAGCCCTCTTCCCTTGCAATCCAAAATGGGAGATACAATATAAAAGCTGAAATTAAGTTTTTGACAAATTTTGCAGAGCACATTTGTTCTGTGGGATACTATAAACAAAGTTTATTTCCATTATTATCTCGTCTTTAAGGCAGTATGGTGAGATCATCTGAAGGTCAAGAAGGGGTTTTGCTGTTGCTCTACAAAAGGGCTCACACTTTAAATACAAGTATCTCAGTGTTCATGGTGTCTTTAATTTCTACACTAACAATATCTAGAATACCTACATGCCTTAAATACATTGGTTTATGCATTTACCACTTCATTATTGGCATCGCACCAATAGGGAAAAGTTACATTTTATTTGCACTACAAATGTCTTTTAACTGATACTGAATTTATACAGAATAGAATATTCAAGAATACTAGCATACACAATATACAGTTCACAGGAATATGCATTTAATCACACAACTTTGGGGTTAGTGTGATAGTAACTATTTATCACTTTTTCAATTCCACACATTTTACTAAAATTTCAGTAGCATAATAGCCTGCAAAAATTTTATTGAGCAATAAATTACCTAACATCTTGAGACATAGAAGTGTTTATAGTACAAGGGAACTTAAAAATATGTAGGGAGAACTTAATTTGGAAATAAAATATTTTTCCAAGATGACAAATGGAAACAAGTGTTGGTAATAGCACTTTGTAAAATAGAACTTTTATATTAAAGGTCCATTATTGTGGTGTAGTTGACTAAGAAATTGAGGATTGCAATTCTTCTAATCTTTATGTATATTTAAATATATATAAGCCTATTTTTCCTTCCTATGGCACATAAAAATGAAAGCAGAAAGCAAATGGCTGGTATTAATCATGCAGAAAAAAAATTAAAGTCTATATACCTTCTGTAGTCCTTTAAAAACATTAATTACTAAGTATTTGCACAAAGCTAAACAAGGAAACTCTTTACATGGGAAAAACATGTATCTTTTAGACATCTGCTAGCTACTTATTGTGACCTGCTCCATAAATAGAAAGTAATTATAGAGAGACTAAAAGCAAGACAATGCCCTAGAAAATATGAGACCGTCTTTTTTTAAGTATACTTAAAACAGTGTGAGTAAATCTGTATCATACAGATACATATCTAACACAAATCCTTTTGGTCAAATCTTCCCCCTTTTACAAGCAATGGTTAAACTTCCACTAACTCCATTAAAAGAAGAATCAGCCTTGATACATTCTTTTACTCGTAATATTTCCTGTCCTGCAGAGAATATCAGTATTAACTGAATGGTAGAACTGTAAAAGCTCTAGTGAAAAAGGTATTCAGTCCTCTAAATTAATGCCTGAGCTCTGACTTTTATGTGAAGACAGAGATCAGCAAGTCAGCTGCTGCTCAAATTGCTTTCTTACTCATAATCGAAAAACCAGAGGCTTGGGGAGTGCTTAGTAACCTAATCCATTCCTTTCCAGGAATTTGATCTAAATTTTCTTTTAGCACAACTTTATTCTCCTGCTTTTTTTATAACTTCAGAAACAAGTATTTTGAACTCTCAAACTGACTCAATACAGTGGTCAGTAGTGAGGCTGAAATTTCAAAGTAATATGCTGAGTCAGTCCTGCCAGAGAGGTATTAGGGCTTCTCAGTTTCAAAGCGTTCCTCAGCTGCTGGTTTTGGACAGTAATGTTACCCAGACTTCCTGCAGAAGTGCATATTAAACTGTGAGCAAATAGCAACCTCTTTTTATATTGGCAAAAGAAAAGAAGAAGGCGGCACTTCTGCCACTCAGAGCTGGAGAGCATTGTTAGAGGGACTAAAATGGATCTGAGTGAGGAAAATTTATTTTCCTCGGGAACCAGGAAGAGGAGGTGGCTGGATAGAGCCACTGAAGTCAGCCAAGTTAAAAGCTACATCCTGGATTTCCTAAAATTAAACACAACTGTGGCCTTTATTTTTAGACATCTTCACTAAAGGAGGGGGAGATTAAGATGCCTGAAATGACCGTCCTTCACAGGCAGAGTCACTCAGGAATCCAATCTGTATGACTGCAGACACTTGTAAACATTGATTCACTAGGATACAGCACTGAGCTATAATCCACAGATTTAGCACCACACAGCAACCCAGCAGTCAAAGAAGGTGTCTCCCTAGAACAATGTACAAACTGACAATTTGCTGTGCTGCTTTACAAAATCATAATTGGAGGAAATGTCTTTAAGTTTGCCTTAACCTACCATCTGTCCACAAAAAAAAGCAAATCACATTAATTTACATACACCATTTTGCCAGCCAGTAGCAGCCATTAAGCATTATCCCTTTGTCCCAGCCTTCACCTTAAAAGGACTATTCTATATCCCTTCAGCCTTGGCATATACATTTTCTGTGATAAAAATAAACCAAAGCAACTGAATACGTATCAGTGTGTAAAAAAGCGCAGCCTAGGGTGGAATACACAAGCCAGTACATAATGCTCCCTGTTTGCTATATACTACTACCCTCACATGCAGAATGTTTGTACAACTATGAAGGACCCTCAAAGGCAGCAGGAGGCAGCACCTGCAGCCTAGACCAGCCCCAGCCTGTACCTTCAGAGACCGTTTTCATACCAGCTGGATGTTAACCTAAATTGCATTTACCTGAGTTTCAAATAAATTGCACATTCTTAGTTGTAACTTTTGGTTTGTAGACAGGTACTAAAGGACAGGGTTTTATCTTTCCATGATTAACTGATTGGAATATGCTTTTCCTTCATTCTTGATTTTTAGATTTTATTGTTAAAGCAGAAAATCTGCATAATACTGAAAGCTGAAGGGGCAGTGTCAAATAGATGGAACTTAAAACAGCAGGGCCTGTTGCAGTTTTTGGTATTTTTTTATATTAACTGAAAGCATTTCAGAATTTTAATTCACTGACAAATAACTTCATTAACACAGAATTATGATTGTGGTGTTTCGTGTTCTTCCAGGAGGCTAAATTCAAAAACACAGTAACTCTGGGGGGAGAGGAAAGAAGAAACCAAACTGAAATAACCTTAGCTTACCTTACCAAAAGCAAAATTTCCTATTCAAACTAAATGGCCTCTTAAAGGCAAGACAAGAACAGGGTTTACATAAAGCAAGTTGTGCAAATGATGACTTGAGGAACACGGCAGGGAAAAAAGAGGAGAATCCTCAAGGAGGAGACATGACAAACTATCTGCAGCAATTCAAAGAAAAAAATTGAAAATGCTGACAAGATGTTTATATAGCCTTCTGAAAGGCAGGAAAGTAAATAGGATTTATTAATCATCAGAGGGATATGCCTTTTTCTTTTCTCCCTTCCCATCTTCTGCATCATCAAGTTCAGTGTTATCAGTAGCACATTTTTTACATTCCAAAATAAAGTTCTGAACAGGAGTTCTGATGCCATGAGCATGGCAATATTGCTCAGCTGTGCCTGGTCTGTCTGCTGCTGAATAATCTATTGTTATCAATGTATTAAAGAACAAACCCAATACAGTTTTCATGATGGCAACCTGAGGAGCTATACTAAAATTACAGTTAATTATTTATGTATGTATATGCTGGGGGTTAGCCCTCTGCAGAGGGCCACAGGCCTGGTGTGAAATTACTCTTCAGTTTGCTAGGCAGACAAAAACAAACTGCACTGATCTTCAGCTGAACATGATGATGATACCTCCATTGCAAAGCAAAGAGGTGAAATTTCACTTTATTCAAGCACCATATCTCATAGAAAGAAATAGCATGCCCTTGCTTTATTTATAAAAGTTTAAAGGGTACTGACATCACACATTGAAAAGCAAGCACTGAATGCTGTCATGTGTTACAGGAGAACTGCAGAAGTTTGCAAGACAGAGCCATGTATAGGCCCAGACCCCAATAATGTCAAGTTTGCATATTCCTCCATGATAACCACTGGATGTACACCAAAATACACCATGCTAACGGCCAGTCTATTACTTTCTTTATTGTGTCACAGCACTTACGGGTAAGGCACAACTGCTTGGTAGCTTGCACAGGAACTTCATATCTCCTCTGGTCAGGCTAGTACAGCCACCTATTTTCAATTCCTTGGATAAATTCTTTGCCTGTTGAGTTTGTCCCTTCCTTTCAGGCAGTTTAACAGGTTTTGGCTGGGACAGGGGTAGTTTTCTCCATTGCAGTTTGTATGGTACTGTGCTGGAACCTGTGGCCAGAACAGTGTTGACAATGTCAAGGCCACTTCTATTTCTCATGCTGCCCTGCCACTGAGTAGCCTGAGGGTGCTCGAGGAGTTAGGAGGGAATACAGCCAGAAGAGCTGGTCCCAAATGACCAGCAGGATATCTATCCCATACCATTTTACATCAAGCGCATCAACAAAGCTGGAGAAAAGAAGGAGGAAGAAGGGATGTTCTGAGTAAGAGTGTTTGTCTTCCCGAGTACTGTTATGCACAGTGACTATGGATCAATAACTGCCTATTGACGTTAACCCCTCACTGACACAAAATACCCACTTATTAGACTGAGTAGTAAAATAGCTATATATGGCTCTATTGTCCTTTTTGCACATCTTTTTTTCTTCACTTGTTGCCAGAAAACTGAATGCATTTACTAAAACCTAGAATTAAAAGAATACAAACATCAGGCTTTTATGCAATACTTGTGTTTAACTCTGGCAAATTTGTGTTGAGGAAAAGTACCATGAATGAAAGAGTTTTGGGCTGTATCACCTGTCTAATTCCATTTATACTTATGCCTCTCTTTCATTCCTAACTAGCCTCTGTTTTACAAGTTTATTGAAAGACATTTCTGTACCCAGGAGAATTAGTTGTGCTTATTTTATCTGTTACAAGACAAAAAGACAAAAACTCTTAGTTTAAATCATATCCTAAAAGACGTAAACTAATCCATTGCACTGATAAAACAAGACTAGTTTAGATTCACACACATGATAAAAATCCTATCAATAGCATTTCATGGGCAGAAAAAAAAAGCAAAGTAATAAAATAAATTACATGACAGTTTGACACAGAAATACAGTGGTTTAAAATTGAACAAGCCTGAGTAGGTCTGAATTCCCACTGACTTCCACATGAAGTTGTGGAGTTTTGTACTTTTATCTCTGAAAATATGCACCCATGTGAAATAAGGTATTTTGCAAAATGTTTTTTGATTCCCCAACTTTGTTTTCATAAGATCATGCTAAATTTGTGTCTAGAAGGCTGTTCTAGAACATCAGAACAATTTGCATAAAAATAAATTTATTCTGTTTTTGAACTTAATCAGTTAACAATAAGTGCCATATTTGGAATAAAAACATTTTGCATAGACCAAACTCCATTTTTCTGTTATAATTGCATTGGAGATACAGTCTAAGATTTTGCTCATATATCAAGAGTTATGCTCAGGAGAAGATCGATAATATATTATTTTTCTCCAGTAATTAAAAACACTTCACAACATTAAATCTTTCAAGAGTAAAATATGCTAGTAAAAATAACCAAACAACCCTGCCTATGTAAAATACTACTATATACACCTGACTTCTTCAGAGGCAAAGCAGACAAGCTGACTAGATGACACATTTGGCACAATGTCAGTATAGAAAAAAAAAAAAACACCAAACCCAAAACACTCAAACTCACCTTTTAAGCTGCATCCCAGCTTGCAAACTGCTGGCAGACATAAGCATTTTGCCTCTGAAGAAAACAAAGTGGACTTCAAATACACATTGACAAGAAAAGCATATGACATTATTTTATTAGAGTCTATTGTTTCTTTTTAATTGATAGCTCTTAATTTTCTAGCACTTTTTTCGTTTTCAAATAAAAAGAAACACTTGCCTTTGCAAAACTTTAGTTCTATAGGAACACCAAGGGTATTTCTGAAAATGAACCTGCCTTCAACACAACTTTGGATCTTTACTCTGAAACACATGGTGTCTGTCTTTCACATCAGTGTCATATTCTCAATTTAGGAAAAAAAAAGCAGCCAGAACATCATGAGCTAAGAAAGCTGTTTGCAACTTTAATGATGCACTGGTACTTCTATTTCAATTACTTTGATCTGTCTATTTGTTTTTTAAATTATAGATGAATGAATTTATGATTTTTAAAAAAGATAACTTTAATTCTTTAATCTAAGATGTCTTGCCTAAACAGAACTGATAACCATTGAAAGCATCATTCTAATATATTACTCACTTTCACTGTTTTGATAGAATGCCCCAAGGTATAGAAACAATACTTACTAAAACTAAATGCAGAGCAAAATTCAGGCCTATAAAGAGATATATATGTGGATTACCTTGACAATCAATTCACAAAAAAAGGAAGCTTGGGACCTAGAGGGTACATTTTTAAAGCTTAATACAGGAGGCACACTCATTAATCCTATTAATTAATAATAGGATAAGTGTAAACACCTCTATAAATGACTTTCAAGAGTTCCACATTTAGACTAACATCAGAAAATGCATGAAATAGAAAAAAATCCCAGTAACATGTCATCCAGTTATTATTCATTTCTATTCATGTATAAGCTGCTCAACAGTACTTTTATGTCTTTGTTGGAATTACTGCTGCAGAAAAGTGGTAATTCTAGGATGGATTTTATTGTTTGGCTACTAAAAATGTTCCCGTCCTGCTCAATCTGCTATTGCTTTTTCCATGTTGTAAAAATCGGCACCCTGATGTCTCTGTAAAAGATACAGCACAGTATAACTGTGTCCTCTGCGTTAAAGAGGACATATAAGGGAATGAAATGTAGGATCAGCGTTTCTCTCACAGTACCTTCACATCTTCTGGTTGCTAAGATACAAAATGCATCCAAACTTTTCGAGTTTTAATATATAAAAACAGCTTTTGAGGAAAACGTCCAAACAAACATCTTTGGACACGGTTTTTCTTTGCTTACAAAACAGACACTTGATCACGAGGATCGAATTTAGCCACTTCTCTCACTGGTAATCTAAAAAGCACTTCATGTTTAGTTGCCTGAGGATTTGCCTTCCTTAGCACTTCAATACTGAGAAAAGGACCAAAAATGCACCAGGTAAAGGACGTCTTCACAGTTACTGTGTTAGACCCTCTTATTAAGAAGCAAATCAAACCCACAAGTTCATTCCACACAAGCTGCAAAACAGTTAGCACACAAAGTGACCCGTAGGAAAGATTCTGCTCCAATTAAAAAAAAAGTCAGCTATGCATCAGCTCAGATACAAATTAGCTGACATCCCTTCCAGGTCTCTTGTGTATCCACTCCACCCTGAAGAATACTTTCAGGATAAGAGATGTTGAATATATGATAAAATATCTGATAAAAGCCTTTGAAGCACAGTAATTGAAGCAAGAGTTGGACACATGACTAATTCTCCTTTTACTTTATCTTGGTCCAGGTAGTATGGCGGCTTTAATTGCACATGACTACTGCTGCTGTTAATTTTCAGCAAAGCATGAACATTTCTACACCACCAGTAAATATTCTTAAATGCAAGTTACATGAAAACCAACTATTTCCTAACATATATGATAGAAATAGTATTTACCTCAAAGTTCTAGGAAAAAAAAAAAAAAANNNTTAGATTTTTCAACTTTATAGACAAAAGTGCAATTGAATGTTTTAAGTTGGTTATTTTTATTCCTGTAAAAAGCTAGCACAGAAATGGTCTAAACTATCACAGAACTAGTATCTTCTGGTTTATTCCATAATTTTCTATTCACTGTAAAGGGGCAAGACCACATCTTATGAATTATACTGACAGATATGAAATTAACTTTAATCACAGTGTTCTGAATATCTCCTGCATTAAGCTCCTACATTCAGCTCAAAGCTGAAGTCTGAAATCTAAGTATTTTGGACAGTTCAAGAATGATCCTGAAAGACAAAAATAATCTGAATTTGGATTAATACCTGCCAAATTACACAAAAAACTTTGTGCAGTACCATCAAAAGATATATACTCCCCCAGAATAACAACAAACGCTCTGGAAAATTGAGAAGCGTCTCATTAAAAAGTGTTTAAAAATTCTGTTTTTCTTTCTGATGCATCTGGCACAGTTCTGAATGCACAGCATACCTAGAGCATCTCTGGATGAAAGAACCAAATAGCAAAACAGTGATGAACCCAGAGAGTCACCCAAGCAGAATTCTGCTTCACACTCCCACACAGGCAGCAAACAGTGGCCAAGGATGGGCACTACCATTCACCAATTATACCCTCAGTTTCAAGTTCCCTATAATTAATAATTAAGTAACATTCAGAGCACAAACCTTACTTATTCCCAGTTTGCTATGAGAGTTTCCATGTTTCAGTCACTATTCAAAACACTGAAGGTACCAAGCTGAAACGATAGACCTTATGAGCCCTTCTTGCCAATATATGGAAATGGCTTAAGATCATATCCAGGATCTAATCTGAAGAAAACAGAATCTGACATATTAGCTTTAAAGACACAGACTATAAAAGTAGAATTAAAATTGCATCAGGGCATGATAGACAAGGGAGGAAAACATTTCCCATTGCAGTGACATGCTGAAGGTGTTGCTGAGAAACCTTGGTGTGAGCAGGGAGATTAGGAATGGGAAGCATTTAACATTTTTTCATCCTTCTTGATATACCTGATTACCATGTTATATTTTTTTGCTATTTTCTAATAATTTTAAACTTAAAATGCTACTTTGTGTCTCCATAGAGCTTGTATTCCTGTTTTGCACAGATTATTAATTGTTCAGAAAGGTGTTTGAAACTTTAAGGTCTTCATAGGCTCCTTGACCCTAAAAGCTGTGTTAGTACCACACAAGTCACTACTGGAACAGTGACTCAGAATAAAACTATTGATGAAAAACAGCTTGATAACACTGTGGTTAACCATAATGTATATGTCCTACCTCAGGGTAACTCCTGATAGATACTTTGTCATGCTTACTGGAAAATTTAATCTGATTTATAATGAAAGAGAAAGAGAAGTAAAAGGCTATGGACAATTGCTAACACTGCATAGCCAAAACACTAGAAACACAATGAAAAAGTAAAACAGGACACTCTCGGATAACAGAAAAATAACACATGAAAGTATTGTACTCTTTTCTTCATGTGTGGGTTTCATACCTGCAGTAGCCGAGCAACTTCAATGGTTTGAGTTTGGGCCACATTCTGCCTGGAATTTTGCAGCATTTTACGGTCCACCATAAGATGCTGACTTACCTTTATCGTTTTTCTTCTGGTTTTCGCTTAAATTAAGCCACTTATTGAATTAAATCCAAGCATTGCAATGGTCTTTATGAGCCTATGAAGATACTAGCTATTTTTGCTGTCATTACAAACCTAACTATTTAATTGAAATTTAAAAATTATAACTAAAAAGCCCAACGCAACTCATCTATTCCCTCCTCTGTGAATGGCTAATATTTCTCAGAACCTTGCAAATACATACATACAAATTTTACCTTTTAGAGAATAATAATTCAGGATGTTTCTAACAACATGAAAAGAATAAATTGGCTTCATTAGAATTGTGCTTTTCCTTTGGTGAGGATTTTTCTCACTGGTCTGAAGCATGTACCAAGAAGAATTATGCAGGCCATGATAAGAGGCTTGGTTATTTATATAAATAGCTATGCTGAGACAGATAACTATGGAGTTTTCTGGACATCACCAGAATGTAACGCAACTGTCCAATTTTGCAGAAGATTCACAGTACAGCAGAAAACTTATCGATAAGTGGAAAGCTTTGACATTAGATTAGTGCCAGGTTAATAGTTACCTGAGAATTCACATAAATATGAAGTTATGTGTCTGTAACTACAGCATTCAAAAGCCAATAATTATCTAGTCTTATCAAAGTTAGGAAGAGTCTGGTAAAAGGTAAGGAAATAGATTTTTTACTTCCCACTGAGAACTCCCCATCCTATAGCACCTAAAACCTCACAACCACACCTATGACAGTAACCTGAAACAATCACATTACACTTAAAAAGGACTTGGGATGTTCAGATCACTGAACCAAAAATTATGTCCTCAGTAATATCTCAGTCTCAGAGCAATGGCAGTACTCATTGCACCATGAAGCCCACATTTTAAAAAGATCACTGATGATAATTAAAAGCAAAACTAAGGTTCTCATTTTTAAATGCCTGGAGCACAATTCCCTCAACTGAAGATAGTAACAGCCATCATACTTTGCAACTTAGCTATTCTGAATTTTTCATACTAGTCACCACAAAATTAGACCACCAAAAATCAGACTTTGATTTTCTAGAGATCTCCTTCACTAATGATTATGTATGCTTGGAAGCAACTCCATATAAAATGAACTCACATAGAACGGGGTAGGCAACTATTGTTTATTTTCAGAAATTGAAAATCTTGTCTGAAATAAAATTCAGCCTAGCATATTCCTATTAAAAAAAAAGGTCACAATTCAAGCTATTCCAAATGTTTAATTCAAGCACTTATTCTTTTCATGCCGAGGACTGGATTCTAAAAATCAATAAAAAGCTTATTTTATACTGTAAGATGTAATTTTGAACTTAGAAATCAGAATATCCTATACAAGGAATTTTAAATCAAAGCCAAATCATTCTAAGAAAAGTATATGTTCCACACGTAAAATATAACTTCTTAATGAAAAATTCATTTTGAAAAAAAAAATTTATTTAGGAATGTAATATTTTCAGGAAGATAAAAGTGATTACATTTGTGGTAGCTACATACAATATTCGTTTCTGAATAAAAGGATGGAGAGAAAGTACTGTCTGGTGACTGGTTAAGGGTATTACCTTTCTATATCCCTAGTCTTAATATATACTCCAATACTTTTATTCTGAATGAATGCAAAATACTAGTAAACTTAGTTTGGCATTTTCCTAATGCAAATATCTCAGCACTGATTCAGCATTCCCCAAATCTGTCACCTCTGTTGTTTACTACAGAACAATTGATGGATAAAAACTTTCAAAATCTTAGTAATCCTATCACTAACAAGGCTGTAGCATTCATAGGTTCCTAGTATTTTATAATCCCATTCAGGTATATAACTGGTGATTACTTGACTGTAACGAAATTATGGAATGACAGATACTTTTACAGATAGTAAAAATGAATAATTCTCTGAATAAGAGGCTTGCAACACTCAGGCTTTCTATTTAGTGATGCTTAGCCTAAAAATAATCAACAAAATATTAATCCATACCTAAATGTCATTGGGAATGTCAGAAAAGGCTTTGTACAGCAAAAGCACAGAAATCCCAGGCAGGGTTGAAAAAACATAACACAAGACTTTTTTCATCTTCCTATGAAAGTGCCAGCACATTGAAAACAATCATTCATAACAGTAAATCAAAATCTCTCAGTACTGCTTGTTGAAACTGGCTTTCAAGTTAGAGGTTGAACAAAAAGACCTTTTAAAATGAGTTTCAAGGAATATATAAATTGTCTGAACACTGCCACGGACAATCAGTTTTAACAGCATATGTCCAACAACCTAGTATGGTTACTTGCGTTTCCGGGAGCCTGCCAAAGGAAGACATCCATCCAGAAATTACAAGGGGGAAAAACTCAAGAGAAAATGGGCAACAACACATAAGTTATATATATCTTTATCTATTCTAAAGCCTTTCATTCAGCATCCATCATCATAAAATCAGTGTTCCTGATGCATCTTTATTTTAATAAATACTTTTTTTAAAATCCTGAAATTCCCTGTCTATTGAGAAACCGTACAGTAACACATATAAGATTTATCCTACTATGCAACTTTCCAGAGGAGCATCTGAGAATTATTAAAGCATCACTGAATCACTGAATGATGTAAGACCATCTACGTTTTGTAGGCAGAGAAGAGCAGAGGTCATAGACCAAATCAACAGGAGACCTTACAGCACAATTAATATCTCCTAAAATATACTCCTGTTTTAGCTCCCAGTTAGTGTTTCACCAGAGAATAATATTTGTTAAAGCAGCAGCTATCTTCCTTTTTCAGATTAATATTTCTGACAGACACTGGCAACTCCAGTTACGAAGGGATCAGTTCACTATTAGAGTTTTGGCGAGACAAGCTTGAGCATTACCTACCTAGACTCTTTGTAAATAAAGCTGTGTCCGCCCTGAGAAAGCCTGGCATGGGTGTGTGCTAACGAGCAAGGTTCTGGTTCAGCTGCTGAGGGAAAATCCTCAGAACGTAACAAAGCAGGCCATGGTGGCACTTTAGATCCTCAGCCCAGAGCCCAAGAATCCAGTGTGCAGCCGGCACACAGCTCGGCTTTAATGGGACTCACAAATTGGCCTCTTCTCTTCCTACTCCCACGCCTTCACTGCTCCTCACATCATGAAGTGCAGGCTTTTCATCTTGACCAGCAACGTGAGGAGCAGGCTCCTCAGGGTGAAGGCAGGGTCCCCATGCCCAAGAGGCCAGCGGAGGCTGTGGCACACCAGGGCACTGTGGGCAGCAGCTTTCTGTCACACATGTAGCTGGGCCTGCCCTTCTGACTTCTGCCCAATGGCTCAGTCCAGCCCATCAGCCTGGGAATTAAGCTTGGTCCAGAAGTGTGCTTTTCCAAAGTGAAATGTATTAGAGTGACCTTAAATCCAGACCAATATCACATGGTCACAGTGCCCATCTGGCCAGTTAAAGCTCTTGCACTCTCCATGGGGATTTATGGATCTGGAAGAAGGCGAGGAGGAGCTTTGCAGCTTAAGAGCTCTCATCTAAGATCAGGGAGCTCTAATTTTTACTACCAGGACTACATATTTCTTTTATATTCAAACTCAAAAGGATCGGATGAGTACCTTAACATGAAAGAGCTCAAACATGGAACTGCTATGAGATCAGCTTTCCTTCAGTGCAGTGTCTCCTACTTTACCAGTCTGAGACAGACCCACAGCCACCACTGTGAAGCACTGAAGTCAGTGTGCAAGCCTGATGATGGTGGTAATTGGAGGTGCCACACTGCACAGCAAGAGAATAAGACTTTATTTGCTGTAGCTGAGTACATCCCTTTACTAAATCTACCCATGTGCAGGACTGCAACTAAAGCTGAGGTTGAAGAAACCTCTGAGGTTCTTAGAAAAAGAGAATTTATGAAGGAATTTTAAAATTTTGAAATATTCTGTAACAGAAATCAACTTGCCTCTCACAGGACCTCTTTACTGGCTTTTCTGCTGGACTTCTGATTTTATCTTTTTAATTTATGTTTACAGGACAACATTTTCAGGAACAATAGCATGTGAAATTTTAAAATGCTATTTACTTCAACATAATACTTCTGGTATTCTAACCTGTGCTGTTTTTCTACTAGAGCTGAACACTAATTTCCTTTACACACCTCTCTTCAGATTTTCTTGTTGTCAGTGGCTGCAAATCTGTAAGCAGTGCATTGTAAATATCTGCAACAGTAGGAGAAGCTGTGCTACCACAAAACATACAGGAATACTGAAAGTGTCACTTAAAAATAACATTAGTTTCTGGACAGATGTGAAAGAGATTACTTTCATATTAGTCCATGTAAGCCTACATAATCTCCTAACAATCCAGCATCTAAAATACATGCTTTGTGCATCACTGCATACTCATTTGACAAAAAGTTTGATAACATCCTTTAGTTTGCTATGGATGACTGAAATTCTGAAGAAACTGTATGCTGCAACAAGCTCACAGAAATGTGCAATTTATGGTGAGATTTGACAACTGCTCTGCACTTGTTTGAGTGCTTTTACAGCACAGTGTAGTGAATATGGGTGGTAAAATGCCTGATGATTTAATAAAATCTGAGCTATACAAATGATGGATGCACTGAATCTCCAACCCTCACTAGGTACCAGCTCCTCTAGGCACTGTCATTTCCTGGTATTCTCTGCACTTCCAGTTGGAAAAGCCCCATAAAATGAAATGTTTATATTTTGGTTTTCATAAATTATGCTTTCACCAGTCCAGCTGCTGAAGTCTACATTAATTCAGCTCTGGTTTTATGTAGCAGATGGTTCAATGGGACTGACCTTCTCAGTCTGCTTAATGTCTCCCCTTAAGCCAAAGGTTCATTTATAACTGTCCAGTATCACATCCTTAAGATGTCAAGCAGACCAAACTGAGGTACGCCTCTCTAGAGAACAGAGAAATAGTAAGACATCTCAATAAATGAAAGAAATTACTGTGAACTTCCAGGGAATAGCAGACATTCTCTATCTGTACAAATTACTAATGTTGCTATTTATAGAAGCTGCCTGGATATTAAGGACTCTTCAAGGCTGATACAGTCTGGTCTGACATAAGGATGTGCACTTTATGCAGAGCTCGGAATCTGGCCCTAAGTTACAATGAAGCTGGAATGAGTCAAAGCTTCACAATTTGTATTTAACAGAACAACAACAGTTTGCAATATTAAAAATAAATCTTAAAATCACATTAGCTTCTATAAACAACCTCAAAAAGCAAAATCATAGCAAAATCTCTCTCTATGCTGCATCTCTTATTCTCCATGCCTAGCATAAATAATTTTAAATGGAAAATATCTGGCTGAATGCAGCAATACTTCCTTTTTGCCATGACTCTCAAGTGTCAAAGCTGAATATTAAACATTTCATTACTTTAACACTCAGATTAGGCTTCAAAAACCAGTGCATTTAAAATAAACCTTTGGTGAAAGCTTTATTCCATGTCTCAGCAGTAACAAGGTCTAGTACAATAACATACATGAAGATCTAGAGGTTCAGTACAAGGATGAGTGTATCTTTTATATCCACAGCAGGGATATGGCTATTTCCTCTCCTGTCAGGATGATTTATTCTATAAATGAAGAATATATAAATTTTAAAATGCACTGACTTTTTTCTGCATCTCAAGAAACAGCAGAAATCCCAGGAAATTAAGAAAATTGACTCTGCCATAGATATTACAGCACTAGGCATTTTGGAACAACAAACTGAATCTCTGGGGAAAAAATATTGCAAAACCTTTTATACTTCAGGTGGTTAAATTAAGAAAGTCTGTCCTCTGTGTTCCTTATGGTTTTGTACTCCTACCCCAATCTTTTTCTCTTCATCTGTCTTCCTTTTACAGAGAAGTTTATGAAATGTTCTGTATAGACAAGTATTCACATAGCTTATATCCAAAGACAAACTCAATCAACTTTTGGTACATTAGTTAGCAGAAAAAATTATCTACAGGGAATCTTAAAGGATGAAGTTGAAATATATGCAGGAGGGGTTTGAAAGCACGAAGTACCAGGTATAAAGAAGGAAAAGATAGACAAGGTTAGAAAAGAATCAGGTCATTCTCCACATGATGCTTTTTTATAACCCATAGTAAAGAGTACAAACAGTATCAGCAATAGAAAATGATTTATCTATAAGGGTTGACACTCTACTCCATGAGTTCAGAGCCAAAATTTTGGGTTTTCATTGACATCTGACATCTTATCTGAATCACTTTCTCAACCTTTTGAGTATATTTTCCTAAATTATACTACTTCCACTTTTCTTGTCATAAATTTAACACGAATTCTTAAATTTTTCCCAGAAAGTCTTAATTTCAGGAAATGCAGTTACATCAGGAAAGGAGCAAAAGAGAAAGAAAAAGAACTTAGTCTCTACCAGCTTTATAGAGCCAACAGTACTGTGGTGACTAGTACTGAAGCTGTGAATACTTCCAGAAGGTTCTCATTCACTGTAAAGTTCTGCAGCAATACTGGAAAACAGCAAATAATAGTGTAAGGAGAGGTCACAGTAACTACACGCTCTCTAATGAAGTTCTGTTCCATGGTATAAACCCAGGAAATTTAGCAAAACAGAATTCCCATAACGGACTATGATCACTAGCTCTCACTCAAATGTTTGCACCTTCTGAATTGGATTTTTTTAAAAAGAAACTTTGACAGCATCAGGAAAAATGGCACTGCAGTGAAATCCATAACAGACTGTAAGTAGTCATCATGACAAGATGAGAACAGAGCCTTGCAACAAAGGAAAGTGACCATGCACAGTCATAGCTTGTGAGGATGAAGGAACAAGGAACTGAGAACAAGGAACAATGGAAACTATAAAATTATCCTATTTTCTCATCCAAATTTCTCAGCAGCTTCATTGAAAGCCTCTTCTAATAAGCTGGTAATTAGGAACATTTTAATTATACAATTTAAGATGAAGGCAATCATGATAATAAAAATAACAAGGCCAAGCTTAGACGACATAGATTCTATTAACATGGGATGTATTTACTTGCTGATTTTAAACAGAGCTCTTTTCACATTACATTGAACCAATGTGGATTTAAGACTTCTATAACCACATTTAGCAAAGCATTGTGTTCAAAGTAATAGAAACAGGTTTACAAGGCATACAGGGCCACATCTGATTGACTTTTTTGTGTGTGTATTTAGCTCAAATTTACAGACCTCTGTATAGGTACATATAAATGCACATTCTCAACATTATTTGAAAATCCAGCATATGTTCCCAATTTCCCCCTCTCTACATGTGCATGTATCTCATAATCTATGCCCAGTGTTTCTACAATTCACACATCTATTTATCTTCTATCAGCTGTATTTATTCATGGTCATCAAAAAGAGGTCTCCAATCCCTTTATCTAACAGGACAGTACACTTCTTCCATTACCATTTATTATAACATGCAGACATTAAACACAGATGTTCAAATACTGAGCTTAGGTGTGATCCTATTAGTTATAAATATGTTCTAGGGAGCCATTCAGAGGAAATCAGAAAGGAGCATTACCCAATGAAGTGAGGACAATCATAAAACCACATACTTTAGACACTCCAAAGAAATTAATGTGTTTCCCCAGACTCCATTTGTAAAATCCCAATAATCCAAATACATTACCTGTGAAATAAACCTCTATCTGAATTAGTCCATAACCTTCAAGTCTTTCCCCCACCAAAATCTCTCATCTTTAACATGACTACATCTCTCTTATAAAGCAATTCCTCAAGAAATATATAACAAAAAAAAAGCACAATTTCCTCTTTATTTACTTAGGGCTTAGGAAAAACATCAGAGGAATGTCCAAAGCACCATTAGACTGTGGAAAACTGGTTATCATTGCAAAGGGCAGCAGTCTGATGGTGCAAACACCTTCTCAAGAACATACTACTCCTACATATTCTTTATGTAAATTCTGTAACTACCAAGTAATTTTATCCCCAAATTTACAAGAAGCTATAAAACTACAGTCAGTATCCACAATAACATGCACCACTAAAGACCTTGGTATATATTGTTCAGTGTGAAAAACAACACAAAGTGGAAGAAAGCACCACTTCTACACTATTTCTCATATGCTATTTCTTTATAACATCATGTATTGTTACACATATTTAACTACTCAAAAGAAATTCCTCAGTAATTTACATGGATAGGAAGTCACACTATGCTAGAATATGTAAATTAAATAGCAGTATTTTAGTTCTGTACTACAGACCTAAGTCACTTGCTTATTATATTCTCACATTTGATCATCAGTTTTTAATCTTATGCTTCATTGCCAAGCAAACAGTTGCATTTATTTTTATATATCTCTCTAATATATTTATTATATTTCTTTTGATATATCGCTCTGATAGTATAATAGTCAGTCAGGCTCACCTGATGCTTAAGATTTACCATTTGAAGTGAGACCTGAGGAAATGAAAGTCTGTGAAGTGTCCATCTCCTCACTGTGTCCTTTAGATGACATTCATAAAAAATAGAACATCAATGATCCTTGTGTCTCACAACTCCATGGGAGAAGGTGTAACATAGATCAGCAAACCTACATGAGTGGATAGTGAAAAAAACCCTGTATTAACTGCCTCAAATTTTTTGCATAGCATATAAATTATGAATGAAATACTATGCAAGAAGAATCAGAAATTTCTAAAATCAATAGGTTTAAAAATACAGGGTAAAATCCCACAAGCAAAGACACCTGTAGGTCCACCCATAAGTCAGCATCCAGATCAAAAACACCCCAGCAAATCCAGACCTATTTCAAGCTGTTGTCAAGCATCAATGAAATAGTCACTATTACAGTGGTTCTCTGCAAAAAAACTCCTCCTTTTATCTGAAAAAAACCCACTTGAAAAAACATCACCTGTTTATCAGTAATAACAGATATTTCAGGGCCTAGGTTGTAATAGCCTTTTTCTTTATTTTCATCGCTAATTTAGTTTCAGATCCCTAATTAAAAAGCAAACAAAACATAAAAAACCAAAACCCCCAACCATATTCTACTTCAGCCAACTGCTAAACTATTGGAACCATAACGTGAAGTTGTTGAAGTTTTTAAGGGATGTTTCAGAGACCCAACTGATAAATTACACAATCTGAAAAGAATATAAAAACAGCATTCCCTAAAATGAAAAATCAAGGGATAAAGACCAGTAGAATCATCATTGTGCTCAAAAGAAAATTTATAATCAATGCGTAAAATGCATTCAATACTCCATTCAATTTGTAAGGGTTACAGTAATTGATCCTTTTTTCAAGTCACACTTCCTGAATAATTTCTTCACTTTTAATACTAATTAGAAGTTGACTAAATAAATGCCTACTCCCCAGTGTTATTATCCCATTTTTTCCCCATAATTTCACAAAAGAAGTTCCGGGTCTTTGTTTTAGATCCTAATTCATCTATTTGATTTCCTCCAGACTCCTTAACATTTTCTTTTTAGAATATTCAGGAGGTTCACAAAAGAAATAAAACAACAACCACAGAGATCCATTGAAAAAACAGGCCACAGCAATACCAACTTTTCAACTACCTGAAGGCCATCGTAGGCTTTTCGAAGCATTGGGCAAGTGCACGCCAAACACACATATATACTAAGTCCAACATGATTGTTACATGCCAAGCAGATCTCCCTGCATGGTTGTGTGCAGGATGGCACAGCTCACAGCTCCTGCTCCATCTTGCATGCCCAGCTACAGATTCAGTGTGCCAGGGCTGACAAGCTGAGGAGAGGGGGAATGGGGAAAGACATTTTGTTGCATGTAAATTCACTGTTTGAAAGTGATACATCATTACTTCTGGTTATTCTAATTTTTCCTGCCTTAAAATAGCACTGTGGACTATCTCCTCATCTGCTCTTCAGCACTGGCCCTGTACAGCCCCCTCCATCAGCCCTGAGCATTATACCAGGCTGGGTGAGATGTGAAAGGCAGCTATGTAATGCAACCTGCATTCAGGTGAACCCCTGATCACAGACTTCCATCCAGAGACGAGTTTTTATATAGGAATGCAATTTGAAAACACAAACCTTCAGATCTCCTCTATAAATACACGAGAATTACTGTAATGGGGCAAAAAAACCTTCCTATCAGCTAAAGTCCTGTCCTGTGATTTACAGGGTTTATAGGATTAAATTCATAGTGTCTTTTTAAAGTCTCACTGCTGTATAATTCTTCACTTTTAAGCCTCTTTTTCACCATCTTTCAGTCACAGAAGTTCCCTCAAACCATGCAAATACATTTTTGAAACACGGATTAGGTCTCTCATGTTTAATAAAATGTCTACTTAAATTATTTTTCAGCTTTGTTATCACTGAATATTGTGAAGCCTTCCAATGAAATGAACATATCTCTATTCTGTTCAAACAAATCCACTTCAATGTTAAGGTTTTAAGGATTTATGTAGAATATAACCAATACACATATTGCACTCCCAGACTTTGTTCCACAGTACCAAAGCGAAACAGGACCTTTTGATATATTCACTGTTGCATTGCAAATCAGAAACATACTTCAGTTCCTTCACTGTGTTCTGCATATTACACGTAACACTTTCACTGCTCAGAGTTCAGGATTATTACAGTCAAGCCATTCTCAAATCTAGAATCGACCTGTTTCACAGGACAGCTCCTCTACCTGTAGAAATGGATGAATATCTCAAAAGACGTGGAGCGTCATTTTCATTCCTAAACTTGCATCACAAATTTGGAAACAATTTCACAAGCAAGTTACTTCATAAACCTTTATAATTTGATTTATCCCAACGAGATGGGGCTTGCTGTGCTGGCAACAAAGCAAGGCCCTTGTGCATCAGTGGCTGCCCCAGCCCATGAGGTACCGGCACTTGGCTGGGTCCTAAAAAGGCATCGACTCCTCTCAGAGCACCTTCCTCCTCCCTGGCAGTGACCTGACAGATTTCAGCGAAGTGACAGGCAGAGCTCACACCAGATCAGCTGGCAGGGCCTCACCTGTCAGAGACCTTGTGGAAGGTGCAGAGATTGCTCAATCATGGGCAAAAGCCAAGCTTTTCATCAGAGCAGTTCCACACTGGGGAGCTGACTGAATTCAAGGCAATGTCAGCAAGACCAAAATATCTCCTTTTCTTCCCCCATCCGTCCTTGTGTGTGTGTGCTGTGCCTTTCAAATTATTCCTTAATTTTGTTCCAAATTCACTTTTTGACAACCAGGCCATTGATATTTTGTATTTAGTTGTTGTCCAGTTGTGTTTGCGATCCCTTAACTGGAATCATCTATTTGGTGGCGTCAGGGATCAGGACCCTCTGAAACCACAACTGCCAACAAAACATACTGGCCTTGTGTGCATGGTGCTGTTAGTCAGAGGATCCAGGAAAGAAATACAGCCTATATACAAGCTGTACAGTGGGCAAATGAGCTCCCAAAATGGAGTCTCTAATGGAGTCTCTTCTTTACTGCAAATTCATTTGGATTTATAGTCCAAAGATTGTTTAGGTTAACACAGCCAATAGACAAAAGGAAAGGTGGTCATGTGTCACTGTCCCAGAGCCACAGGACAGTCACAAGATGATGCTTCCATACCTAAGACATTATATCATAGTCTGACATGCTGCAATACAGCCTAATATTCTGCTACATCTCCCCCTTTTGTCTTTTAGTTAAATGGCACAGGTGAATATTATAGAAAAACCAAATTCAGCCAAATTCAAAATATGCTTTTGTTGGGTTCTGAATTCCATATTAAAATTGCCAATCTTGGTTTAAAGATTTTCTGGGTATAAGGGGTTTTCTGAGTATAATACAAGCCAATTAACAAGCCAATCAAGTAAATCAATAATTCTCTTATCGCTCTAGGGATTGGTGTTTCTTCCCAAGAGAGATGAGATAATATCTCCTAGGGATATTCCCCAGAGGTTCTTACTCTTAAAATACCTGCTGAGATGTTTCAAAGCAGGTGCTTCAGTTATCTAAGAGAAGGGCCTTTTTTAACCAGCACAGAACCACAGCATTAAATGATTTGTAGTTAACATAACATCCTAGTTCTGGTTTTATTTCCAGTTCTGCCAGAGAGATCTTACATTCTAATCAATGTGCTTTGGTGGGATTTTCTTTTAAATTCAAAAATATATTCTTATTTGCTCTCATAAACATTTTCCACTGTATCTACCCACAGGGTCTGTATTTTGAGCCTTAAATACATGATTATCATCCTATTAAAACTAACAAATCTATAATCATATACAGACTGGTTGAATAAAACCTCTCACAGTTCTGCACTGCTAAAACCTGTGTACAGTTACACATCTTATCTCTGTCTCGCAAAAAATCGATTTTCAGGGCTTTGCCATGAGCCTTTGCAGTGCTTAAGACAAATGGATTGTATTATTGAATCCAGCCCTCAGGAATCTTACTTGAAAATAAATCAAAACCAGAACCATTCTTTCCTGCAGTCTCACTAAAAACTTGTGTAGAAAAATAATTAATAGCTTCACAAAACCAAAATAAAGTCTACGTTCTATTACTATAGAACAATAATAGCATAATTAAATGGAAAATGCAGTTAACAGAAAAATACTGATAACCCTCAGGTACAAGGACAGTCATCTCTAAGTAGGCAAAATTAACTAATAAATTATCATGCAAAGTTGTTGTTTAATAGGTAGCTGTCAACTGCTTCAGTTTCATTTTGTCCAAGGTCAAGATCAGTTTCTGACAATTAATTCAGAGAAAAGTGTTGTAATAATTACAGACTTTCTGAAAAGTGAGCATTTCCTGGGGGATCATTAAAATTCTACTTAGGGGAAAAAAAACCAAAACAATTTCAAAGTTCATAATAAAGGGTCATATCATTCAGCCATAGCAAACCAACTGTGTTTATATATTTATAGAGAGTTCTCTCTAGGTACATAGATCTACAAATTCATTTTACAATAACCCATAGGTTTAGTCAGTCATGCTGTCCTGTGACACATATATGTGGGTAATTAATATGCATAAACCAATTCTTTACTCTTTTAAACTTGTACAACTTACAAGCTGGTGTCAGTATAGCTGTTTCTTTCCTCCCTTGTATTACTAATCTGCTATTGTGCAAAGCAGTTATCTGTTAGAGGAAACCTGAGGCTGCTGACACCTTGGGGACTGACATTGCTAAAGCTTCCCTGCAACACCACCGCCTGTGGGTGGGCTCTGATTTCCTGTCCTACCTCTTGAATGCTTTCAAGCTGTTTGCACTGATTCCTTCCAGGTGGCTGTGGTCCTCCCATGAGGTCATAAATGGAGATTATAACTCATCATACCCAAACTCACCTTGCTCACCTGCCAGAGCCCCATGACCAATACATAGATGTTTACTAGCATGGGGCAGCTGCATCAGTTTCTGCCTACCTGGAGAATCCTATTGAGGACTTGAAGCTGAGAACTAGTAGGAAAAGATATTAGTATGGGAAGGAGAGACAAAATGGGCATACATGGTATTATGGTCTGATTTCAGATTTTTGTTTATATCATCAACAGTGTTCTGGGTTGCTCTTAGTGCATAAAGAATATATTGTTCAGTTTCCTCTGCAGAATGCATCTGAAAGAATATAAGAGCTTTTCCGGAAAACTGCAACTTTAACCCAGGATTTCTTCAATTTCTAATGAATAGGAAGATGTGGCTGGATTTATTGTTGCTTCACGCATCCTCATAAATTCACGTTCATTTCAACTGAAAATGGCCAACAATTCAGGACCCTAATTTGACCTATGAGCCTGCTGGATTTGGAAGCTGGGTGCAGGGGTCGGCTAGGAAAGGCAGCGAAAGAAACAGATTTTTGTTTGCATTGAGCAGGATTTCCTAGAAAATGTTCTCCTCATGGAAAACATAACTATAGTGGCTTGGCCTTTCTACCAGCCTGGGAATGAACGTGGCCTCTGAGCACATAAAGGTTGGCTCTCCATAGCTTAAGCTACTCATATTTGCCTCTAAGTTCAGTTTTACCTTGAATCTCCAAGGCTCCTGAGTTGGTTTAGCCGTTTTAGATAAGATTTCCTGTCTCTGCTGTAAATCACATTTCATTCCAGCAGATGTCCCTGAGCTCCTTTTGACCCAATCAATTAGAAAACTTATTTTTCTTGTGTCCAAGCTACAAGAAAAAGCTACATTTACCTTTGATCCATTTAACTTTGTTCTCTGTGAGGTGAAAAGTAGAGCCATAGCTGGGGGCATTTATTTACCCTGTGACTTTCTGAAAGGAACTAAGTTGCCCATGTAAAACTATACTTCTCTAATATGCATTCAGAAAGGCCCACACAGCTTCTGAGAGGGCAGGAGAAAGCAATCAGAGCGAGAGGGTGTCATGTTCCACTTTTTACACATGCAAAACCTGGGCCAATTCTACACACCCATCCATTCTCTGAAAGGTCCCACAGTGTGGTATTAATAGTAGTTGCTTACGCAGAGGTGAGTCAGTGCAGTTATCTGTCCAGTTTTTTCTCTGCACAATATTAAATTTTGCAGAAATATTACTGATATTTAAAATTAGAATTTTTTCCTACACAAAACTAAATGCACAAAGAAGTGGAGATAAAAGCCTTTCTATTGTGAACCAATATTCATCTCTGTAACTCTTGGTACACCACCAATTCATCTTTATAACTCTGTTTTACCATAAGTTATACCTTAGACCAAATTCCCTGGGCTTCTGAGATCCTTGTTCCACCATTGCCCTCACTTGCTGTACCTTACACATGCCCCCAGAGCATCACCTGTCCCACCATACCAAGCACTGGTGCTGAGAGGCTGTCTAAGCCTTCCTCACTTTATCATAAGGACACTTCACTGCCCCCATGCAGCATCTATCCCACCAAAGTGAAAATTCAGCAATAGTCCAAGATCCAGCTCTGATCTGAGACAGACAAGTCTAGTGGGTTTAAGAAACGAGTCTCTTCTTTGGAGTGCCTGATAAATCATAAATGCTGCTGGATCACAAGTGCTTCTGGATAAAAAAAGGCAGTAAATATCCTACAAGCTGGTCTTTAAAACATACATGTAGGTGATTTTTCACGTATGGATTAGGTGTTAGAATCTGAAGATATAAACTTCCATTTTATTCAATGTATGACAGCAGAGAATACCATAGTATGAGCAGAAAAAGCTGAGATAGGAAAAAGCACATCTAATGCAGAAAAAAAAGCACATCTAATGCAGATGAACACATACTGACTTGTGCGAACCACAGCCTCCTTCATTCAGTCCAGTATTATTTAGACAAAATCTACTTTCCTCTTTTGCAAGAAGCAATACCAGATCTCAAATTCTGTAAAGAAGTGTAATGAGCTGGTGAAAACACAATGAAGAAACAGGCCCAAAATTCAACACTAGTCACTCCAATTATCTGTAAAATTTCTGAGCACTCAGTTTCCTATTTCAGATCGATGCATAAATTATCCTTTATTTTACTGTGACTTTCGCTATGTTTTCAGAAGCACTCAGAGCTGTAATTTGCCATTTTACTCTAAATGGAAGGAGTACATTTTGCTCACATTTAACCACGTAACCTTGTTGACTTCAATGAAACAAGAAGCATGAGACCAAGTGAAGCCTAAGTGCAATTACAGTATGTATACAGAACACTGTATGTGCTATTTACACATGACAGTGACAATATTTTGAAGTGAGAGGTAAAGCTGATCCTATTACATTAAAGCAAAAAGATAAATTTTGTCAAAGGAGCAGCACTAATATATGAATGTTACTGAGCTCTACTGTAGTGTTTTTCATTTGTCAGCATTTCCATTTGGTACTGACAAAACTCTCAAGTTAACAAAAATAATCACACATAATAGTGCTGTGCTGGAAAGTTAAAAGACAGCTACAGCATGTTAAGGTTCTTCTGTTTAATTTAAACCAGGTAACGAAAAAGAAAAACTTGCAAACATTTTTGGAAATATTTTCTATATAGAGAGAATATAAAAAGGCATGTTATATAACCAATAAAACAATGTTTCAAAGCAAACATTAGAATATGAAATAATGTGTGTAATTTGGGCTTGCTGCAAATCCAGTGAAAGTATAAAACTGCTCCAAGCTCTTTGGGCAATTTCTAGAGGTTGAATTTTCACATCCATGCATCTATGTTCAGCAGCCATTTCACCTCCTCCACCCACCCTCAGTCCTGTTCTGAGAGGCTCAACACTGCCTTGGCAGCATATCATGGATCGCATTCATGCCAAAGCATTCATGATACAATAGCTTCATAAAATCACACAGAATTCACAAGTTCCATCCTTACGTCCATCCAACTGCCAGACAATACTCTAAATGTATAAAAATACCTGTATAGGCATTCTGCATTACAACTTGGCAACAGAAAATTACAGTAATTATAAAAAATGAAGTCCCTGTCAGGCTTCAGTGATGGGGAATCTGAAAAAAGACACTCAAAGGGAACATTCCTCTTTCTTTCCAACACAGACATCTATTTACTGGTGCTCTCCAACAGGGGCACAGCCTAAGTGTGAGGAGAAGCAAGGAAGTAGCTGTTCCACCTACCAAGCCTCTCAGTCACTACAGGCTGAAGATCCCATTGGAAACCAGACTTTAGGAGGGGCTCAAAGCAAAGGTAACTTCTGCTCTGTGAGCCAACAGCAGCAGTGCAGAGGACATCTGCAGACTTGACAGTCCTGCTGCTCCAGCATGCACAAGGCAAGTCCTGTAATTTGGGATCTAAAACTTTGGGGGATGTGTCTTTTGCCTGTATGACATCACTGATGCAAATCCACAGGGAGATTTATATTACTTTGTTCTTTCTCTGTATGCTTTCTATTAAACCATGTTTGCAAAGGATTAAAAACAGCTGATAAGTAAGGCTCCATAGATAATGTGAAACAAACAGAATTTAGACCCATTTTCCTTAGACAGAATGAGAGGGATAAAGCAGATCACAGTAAGGACAATTCACCTTGCAGACACAACCTTAACCAGTTAAGGCAAAATAGTATTTTGCTGGCAAATTTTAAGCTTTCCCTGACTATCGTCCGTGCTGGAGCCATATAGTTGTGGTTGGCCACAAAGTGGAAACAGAAGTCCAGATCTGCCTGAGAAAAACTAAACGTGCACCACAGATTCCACAAGTCTCCAATTTTGCTGCCTTCACAAAAAAAACAAGCATAGTTTTATGTTCTGAAAAGCAATGACACTTTCTTACGAAGTTCATTCAAACTTTGCAAGTTAGAATGCAAAAACAAGCAGATATATAGCATACCCTTTTATCTCTGCATCCTGCAAAATTGCTTGGGCATGAAGAAGATAAAGATTTTAAAAATATGAAAACTTTAAAAATAGAAAAAGTTACATCTCAAGCCTGGATTTTAAATAACGTTGCATTCTGAAATGTCATTATTTCTTAACAGAAGGTTTAAAAGAAACGGGTACCCAGTGGCTGCATGGCTTAAGGAAAGAACATTTGGGAAGGATTGCTCATGGAATTTTGCTTCAGCACAGTTCTGATAGATTTGAGGTGCAAAATCAAGTTGTAATTTGATAAAGTAGGTCTTCAATTTTGGGAAAATGAGTGTTGTTCTATCCCTCTTTGACAGAGACAGCAAATGTCACCATGTGATATCTTCTCATGGTTGCGAGAAGAGTGCAGAATGGCCTGGCATCGATCATCCCAAATTCATGACAAAAAAAAATGACAAAAAAACTTGTAGAAGGAAGAAATGCCTATCAATTCACTTACTACAGATGACTGCAAGTGCATGATATATTACATTTCCTCATGTTTTCCCAGACTAGCTTAAAAATCCTGAAGTGAACAGATGTAATCTAATATTGGGATAAGAACATGGGCATCATTAGAGAAGTTTATTTCAGAAAGCTGAAAGGTTTAAATAACGCAGCTACTGCACAGAATTTGTACTACTTTATTTGGCAATCTGTGTGCAGATTTGTCACTTGTACAGCTGTCCCTAATAGGGTCATTTCTATACCAAGTGTATGGTGCCTTATGCTTGAGGATAATATGAAGTTTACAACAGCACTCCAAAAACATTTCACATTATAAAATCACTGAGCAGAGTGATTTGCTTGCTATGTAAGATGATTGGATAGTCTGCTCTGAAAAGCTCAATTTCACTTCTATTGATACGCCTTGGCTTTCAGAGTGCTTAATCTTATTTCTAGTATGGAAGATGTGTCATCTAGTCTGTCATTAATGTTCTGGAGAGGGTAGAACTACTTTTCTCTTTAATCATCGTCACAAAGTTCACAAAATCATTTGTTTTAAACTACCTTAAATTAGGGATTTCCAAACTAAAACTTGATGACAGAAATGTCACCACTCTGTTTTGACATGGCAAGGACATCTGAAATCTAAGGAACATTGAGTAAGGATCCTATTACACCTGTCCTCTGTGGGGGTTCAACAAATTAGTAGCACATAGCAATTAAAACCACTCATTTTGACTTTTAGCTGGTGTCACATCTCCCCTTGACTCCTGTCAGCAGGAGAACTTTCAATGCTTAACTTCACAGGCTGGATGACCAAGAATCTTAACACAAAGACAACTTTTAGATCAAAATAGAAAACTTGGAATAAAATCCTCTAAAATAATTACAGAGACATTTTTACATTAATCAGTTAATATTATGTCTACTATTCATGTCCTGTACTACCTGTCAGCATCTTATTAAATCAGATCCTATTAAATCAAATAATATCCCTGAGTTTAAAAGCTCACAGTCTAATAAATAAAAGCAAAGCTAAGCAAAGCAAATTACATAAAACTGTAAGTAGAGACGGAAATATGCAAAGTAGAAGGATAATGTATTTTCTAAGTAAAACTGAGTTTGTAGGGAGATGTAGCATTTTGTGAGATATTATATAGTGATAGGTATAAAACACAAGCAAGGTCTGAAAAAAACCCCACAGACTCCAGCCTAAGGGCAGCTTACAAACAAATCTCTGTGTTTAAATTAATTATGGTAATAATTTATTAAATTTGAAAGAAAAAGTACCTTTGGAGAAGGGAGAGTTAGGAAAAAGGGAGATGATTAGGTCCTGTGGGATAAGCTTGACAGATAATCAATTAATTATTTTCCTTGGAACACTAAGGGTGTCTTACACAGAAGACTGCAATGTGCCATAAAAACAGTATCTATTGAATACATAATTTGTATCCAAGAGTGCTAAGCTCATCTTCCATGAAAGGATGCTGTTAGAGATGAAGCTGTATTCTCACAACTATACACTTTTGTCTGTTCTCACATATTTTAATGAATTCGCTCAGTGCACAAGGGTTATTTCATTTTCCCTGAAGAGTTTTCCCAGGAACATCTGATGCACTGGATGAAGTTTGTTGCACCTGAGAAAGCCTACATGTATAGTCCACTTCATGATAGGGAGCATTTATTGTACTGGTTTTTGCAATTATTTCTTGGCTTATGTCTGCTTTATTTAGTATATTTTAGTCTGTAAGAACTTTCTGATGTCAACAGTGGCAAGAAACAGCATGTTCTTAGAAGGCAGTGAAAGGGATCTCTGGAAAATTATTTCACCATATGACCTACTGGCAGGGGATATTATAGTTTAAATATACTCAGCATCCAGTTAATTTGATTGCTGTTTTATACCAATGTAAAAGTCAAACGTGTTGTATTCTCATTATTGGACTTGCTTGAAACAGATTGCGTCAAAATACAGAATCACAGAATCAC